>JARHVA010003893.1:470000-717500 GCA_037957365.1 Torreya grandis | reverse complement strand
TCACATCAACATACAAGTGTACTCCTAAACATTGATCTTTCATTTCAATCTATTTCAAGTACTTTTAACCTAGATTATATGCATTGATTTTACATTGTAACATGCTCTTGGTTGTAGGTCACTCACCAATAAATCACTCAAATTGAACTCAAGAAAGAACAAGGTGTTCATACACACCCAAGTACTTATTCTTTTCCTTTAAACTAGTAATTTTATTAATAGAATAAAGGAAGGGAGGAATGTAGATGATATTTTATGATTATGTAACACCTTAGTCTTGTACACTTGGCAAACTTAGACCTTGAATATCTAACTTATTTATACACTTTCCTTGCTTATGCAAGGATCACATCTACTTTATCTTGTGCCTCTTGGATATCTTTTAGTTTGACTATTATTATATTAATGACACAAACATTCCATATTACCCAAAATGTTTAAAATGTACTTATCTTACACCTCTAAAATTTTTTAGCCTACACCTATTTTGTTACTCCTTAGACACTAATGTCTAGGGTAGAAAATAGAGTCAACATTACTATCCTACCTTGACATAAGAGTCCAATTCTATAAAGTCATCCTATTTACAAATAAAAAGTATTCCAATGGTTGGCATAAGTGATTTAATATGATTTATCTCCTGATAGGATTGGTATACATAAAATATCAACTCTTATTCATTCCACACATATGACACCTATAAAAGACCAAAGAGACTAAGGCACTAATGAAAAAACACTTTATCAAGCATTCAATTGATCAAAACTTTCTTATTTCCATACTAGTCATAGGTAAAAAACATATACAAGTCTAAAGTACTAAAAGAGAAACCCAAGAGCCTAATTTTCTAAGTTATAAGCTAGGTCACTATTGTAATTTTTTTACACACGTTGAATGATTAAAAAATAAGCTAACAAGTAGGGGAGAACTACATTATTTTGAGTCCCTCTTTAGAGTATTAGATGTGTAGGCAATATCTTTTGATAATGGGGTCATTGGGGCCATTTTGACACCATATTCCCACTAACCCATTTTTCCCCAAGGTCACATTGAAGATGGAAAGCTAGGGTTTTTCCATTTCACAAGTAGCAACTATCCATGACCCAAATCTAAATGAACCAGAGCAAAGGTGAAGCAAAACCTAGAAGTATCTAACTAGTCACATCCTATTTCACAAGATATTTCATATATGACACTATCATTAGATTGAAATAATAGTGTTTATGTAACTGGCTAGGGTTGATGCAACTCTTCAAATAACCAGAGGCACTAGATCTATAATATAAAAACTATTCTATAACTATCTTCCTACCTAATTTTATCTTATTTTAGATCTAGAACTGTATTAGGATTAGAACAAGCTAATTACTTTTATTCCTTGTCATTTATATATCTATCCTAGTTATACTTTCAAAATTTAAACTATCTCAACATAATAGATTTAGTGTATGCTTATAACTAAGTTTAGCATTTAATTGGCTTGCTATAGATCTGATTATCACTCTTATGACATTTCATTTTTATAATGTTAATCCTAAGCTTAAAGTGAAACATACCCCCACATTTAATTTTAGGGTTAAACAACTCACAATATCTATTTTACCACCTTCATTATGCAACATATGTAGACACTCAAATGCTCTATGTCTAGTCTCACCATATCTAAAACCTATACCATGGAATTTGAAACCTTTACCTCTTGCATAGGGTCCTCTACCTTTAAAATTTATTTTTCTTCTTTAAGTATTAGCATCATTATGCTATGAAGTAATTGACTCACCTTTTCGTACAAAATAACACTTATTGATTCCACCTCCTTGTCCACATCCATACATGGATTTCATTTTTTCTTATACTACTCGTTATTTTTGTGGTAAATTTTATTTAACCATTAGCACACACTCATAAGTATTTTTAGAAGACCATAATTTTATCATACCAAACTAATGTTGAATTTCAATGCACATCCCATTTACACACCTAAATATATTCTCAACTTCATCTTCATCATGACCCACTCTAATGGTAAGTCTATGAAACTCTTCAATGTAATAATTTATACTCATATCCATTTGTCATTGGTTTTGAAGCTTCTTGAACAAACTCATGTTTTGATGCACATGAATGAATTTAGCCTTAAAGTTTTCTATGATTCAATTTTAAGTTTTAAATTTATCTTTTCATTTGTACAATATTTCATCTTGAGCATGCTCTCACCATAAAGGGTGACCTTTCAACTTTTCAAAAATGAACATAACTCACTTGGGATCTTCCATACTCTCATACTTATCCAAATTAATGATCTAATCAATGAGATATTTAGGAATCAAATTTACAAAATAAGTTCCAAGGTATAAATTTAGTTTACTAGTCATCAAGAATTGATTTTCAGGTTCAAGATCCACTTATTCTACATCCTAGTTCTTAGGTGCTTCTACTACAACTTAAACATCAATTTCATCATTCATTACCATAATATCTTTCCATTGTGTAATATCCATAGCCTCTAATTGGGATTGCATATCTCTCATCAATCACTATAGATATATAATTATTTGTGTTCTAATAGCTTCCAACCTTCTTAAATTAAAACCACCTAAACATCCTATCTACACCATTTCCTTAGAAATCAAATATCTTATACACCTTATTTCCATCAATATTTCAATATGTCTATAATTATTTTTAACCCGCACATGAAAATGAAATAAGAAACATTAATCTGTATGGATTAAAACTTTTCTCTAGAAGTTTTATTGCATCACATTTGTGAAAATTTTAAGGATTAACCTTGCTCTAGAATTTTTATTGCATCTCATTTGTGATATTTATATAAGTGTGTATACATGCATTATAATTTATAAAAGTGAAGTCAATAAAGAAGTAATATATTTTTTCATTTAATTTCATATTTAGTTTTGTATTCGAGTTGCTTGGTATAATGCTTATCTTAATGAGACACCTAACCACCTCTACATCACTACAATGGTCATAAAAATGTGTAATTTGCCTCTTGAAACCTTCTCAAGATGTTGCATATTTTAGTTAAATATTTGACATGCCTTAAATAGTTAAAAAATAAAAATGAATTGGTAGGATTGAAACTTAACCAAATTCCTAGATGATGCTAAGGAAATGATTTATAGTTAAGTGGGATTTTAATCATAGTAATTTAAAATGATTGAGGAAGATTAAAAATTATAAAAACAATGAATAAATCCTAGTGGGAATGCTCATAACCTATGCAAATTTTGATGATTTTGAAATAAAAAACAATAATGAAATAAAAGACCTAGGGCATAAATTTTTAGAAAGGATAATGACCAATCTAAATTCCATAGGGTGAAATTAGTGGTGAAAAGGGATTTTTGGAGTAAAAAACATGAGAAGTAATGCTTACAACTTCATAGAGTTTTAGGTACAATGAAGGAACAATCTCAAAGGTTTTGAATGGAATAGGAACTAACACAACCATTTTATAATTGGTGGAATATGTCATAGCATTTATTATCTTTAAACTACCATTTGGTTCACTTATATTTCCTTATACTTTACATATTCCCAACAGACATGATAATGGATTTGGATTTAGTTTCATGTGCCTTAGTTAATCCCCTTTTCAAAAAAATTATGATTTTTTAGCATGCCACATACCTCACACGTTTTGTGTACTTGATGATTTTTGTGATTTTTGAGAATTTTGTGCACTTCAGGAACTTTTGGGTGTTCTTCACACACGTGATATAGGAAAAATATTCAGGATAATTTTACATAAAAAATAACAGAGTTTAGAACCACATGTTACAATAAAAATTAGTCGTCAAGATAAGGTCTACTCATTAGAATGAAAATTATGATGATTATTATTATTATTATTATTATTATTATTGGTAAAGTCAATTTTTAGGCACAACAAATTTATGACATAATATATTAGATAATTTAATTTTTACATACCCAATTTAACTTTTGAGAACATATTGTTTTAAATTGAAGATTGCATAAAGTTTTAGATTGTCAATTTTCCTTGCTTGGTATAGGATTTTGAAATTTATTTTTTCATTGTTATTAGATTGATGATGAATTATAATTCTATCTAAATATAAACTCATTTATTATTCAAGATCTTCCATAAATATGCATGCAATGAATGTTTACTTGCAAGGCACTAGGAGATGCACTAAAATGTGAATTGAATAATTTAAACCTCTATAATTTTTTTTGATAAAGTAAAATGAATTATTTTTATTAAACCAATTATTATTAAAAAATATGTAGGAATATATATTAAAAAATCACTAATAATGACTCCTATAAATTAGGAGGTCAATATTACCCTATTCTAAAAACTACATAAGTTTGTTAACAAACTCACAATAATATAATATTTTTATGTGAGTTATTTTAAATAAATACCTTATATTATGATGAATTAAATTAACTAATCATCTATTTTTTCTAACATTTCACTCTTAATTCATCATAGTCTTGATAGTATAAGAGAAATTTTTTGAATGCCTCAAATTTATCACATGCAAGTGACTTGGTGAAGACATATACACATTGATCTTTAGTGAGGAAATACTAGAGATAAATGTTGTGTTGTTGAACATGCTCATGTATAAAATTAACTTTAACTTTTATGTGCTTCATATTCCCATGAAATAATGGACTGGGAACAATTTTTAGATCACCCTAATTTTGTCAATACAGAACCATATGTTGAGTTTGTGGTGCTCATAATATTTTAAATATGTGACATAACCATATAAATTTTAAAAAAAATCCTCCTATTTCATGATATTATACCTTAGTGGAAGATTCAGAAACATAATTTTGCTTCTTATTCTCCCATGAGATAAGACTAAATCCCTAAAAGAACATAAATCTAGAACTAGATTTCTTATCAACAATTAAACATGCATGATCTATGCCTGTGTAACTTGTCAAAGAGAGATGATCATTATTTTTGTATTATAGGCCATATTTCATTGTAACTAAAATATATCCCAATATGTGCTTTATTTATTTCCATGGATTCATCTTTTATTCCTACATGAATCATGAAAGATAGATAACAACATAGCTAATATCTATCTTAGTTTATGTCGAGTGAATGCGATTCCCAATTAAATATTGATAGAGAGTGGCATTTAGTGGCTGTGATGGATGTATGAGACAGTAAAATTATTGTATCTATGGGTGTTATAGTAGGTTTGCAATCCATCATCTAGAATATCTAAAGCAATATCTTGACATACTTCATTTGAAACACAAAGATGTGATTCCCCTTTTTACATACATCTAAACCAAGACAATAATATAGTATCTCAAGATCTATCATGTCTAATGAATGTTTAAGATAACTATTTATTGTATCAATCATATTTTTTTGAGCTGCTAGTGATGATAGGATCTTTGACATGTATAATTACAATCGCAACATCCCCCTTTAATTTTTGAGGAGGATATTGAGATCATATGGATCCTCTAGAATATAGGTTCAATGATATACTCATCAATATTGATATAATAGGCTCAGGGTGCTTGATTGAGACCATAAAATAATTTGATAATTATACACACATTTTATTCTTGACTAGGTGTGATAAAACCCTTTATTTGGGTCATGTAGACTTCTTTAAAAACTCCATTTAGTAAGGAACATTTCACATCTATCTAATAAATTTTCCATCTAAACTATGAAATCATAACAAAGACCATTTTAATATTCTTTATCTTGTTTAGGGTAGAAAATGTCTCCTCATAGTAAATGTCTTCTTTTTGTGTATATCCCTTTGATAAAAATAATGCCTTGTACTTGTTAGTTCTTCTATCTACTTTGTAGTTGGTATTATATATCCACTTTCAAGAGATAATATTATTTCCTAGTTGGAGGTCAAAAAGCTACCATGTTTTTTTATTCATTAGTGACTTATAATTTTCATCCATGGCCTATTTCTAAGGATTTAAATCTTTAGATTCATGAAAAATTGAAGGATCAAATGATTTTTTACCTATGCTCATGACGTCCAAATTCACCTCTTGACAATCCATGATATGATTCATTAATATTATAATGGAAGTGTCTAGGACTCCATCCATTTTTTCATATCTAATAATACTTATGTACCACTTGGGAATATATTACTTGGGCATACGTTGAAAAATATTAATGGGTTATGGAGTTGGAGGATGACTATCATACTTATTCTCATACTCATTACCACTATCAATATTATAAATGTTTACAAGTATAATGCCTATATCATGTGGTTATGTTTACATATTATTGGACTCAACCTTCTCATCAAATAAAACATCCATGTTGATGTGTATATTCCTAGTTTTTGGATCAATGAGTCATTATGACTTTGAATATTCACTGTATCCAAGAAAAAAATATGGTAATGATTTATTATCTTTTTTTAGGAACACGAATGTGTGATTTAAAAAATAAAATGAAGATGTGATATAAAAGGCTTGTTCCCACTCCCTTCTTCTTGTGGTTTGATACCATTGAGAGCTTTGGTGGTAGTTTGATTCAGCATGTAAACCACTGTGCAATCTAATTTTTCCTAGTATATACAAGGTAGGTGTGATTCATAAATAATGTTAGACACCTTTTCCATAATAGTACGATTACACATTTATAAAACACCATTCTATTATTGAGTATATGGTGTAGTCAACTTCTGGTGAATGACACATGCCTTCAATATTTTAGATAACTCTTTACTATTGTATTTCTCCTTGATCTAAGTGGAGGAAACAAAGTAAAAAAAATTGTGTTCCAAAATGGATTTGAATTACTTGAATAATTAAAAATGCTTATCCTTATTATTCAATAAATATACCCACATATTTCATGAGTAGTCAACAACAAAGAGATGAAATAAGTGGAAGGCAATAACACTTGATCATGTGGGATATCACAGTGTACCTCAGATCTAATAGATGAGAAGCCCTATATTTGCTTGTGAAAAATGGAGTTATATGTTTTTTTATATCTAGATAATGGGAACAAACATCACTATTATTATTTAGTGAGGGAAGTCATCTCACCATGTTGTGCCTACTTAATGAAACTAGATACCTAAAACTCTAATGCCCATATCTTTTGTAATATAAATTTGTTGAATCTATATCTTTTATAACAACAAATTGATTATTTTTTTGGACAACATCAAGTTGGAATATTTTTCCTGTACTATAATCCCATACAATAAATTATGGTCTTAAATACTTATTTTTAATGAGACAAAACTCTTTTCCATATTGATGATCAAATTCAAACTTTAGGTTGTGATCGAACAATTGAATTATAAAAAACATATTATTTGATAGTCTTGGTACATATATGAATTTTATTATTTTACATGTATGATTTCTAAGAGATAAAGAAATATCACCACAAAATTGGACACTATATGATGAATCATATCCTAGAGATACATTACCAAAATATGATGAATGGTTTAAGGTGGTGAACTAATCGTTCCATCTAGTTATCCACATACTAGATTATATTTGGAGGAGTGATCTCCTATTTTTTCTATGAGGTAAACAAAAAACCCTCATTTGAAGATTAATTATCTTTAATAATGTTTTAATGTTATTATGGGGATGGCTTAGCCTTCAAAACTATGTGTGAATTATGGTTCATACTTCTATTCTTGTGGATATTATTTGTGGTAGGCTTTATATTATTGGATTGAGCCTTGTTTAAATTAATTGTACTAGTAATCCTTTAGTTTATGTCTTATTTTTCCAAAGATTTTATAGATGTTCTAAGAACAAGGTTTTTTCCTACAATGATTCTACTAATTATTATACTTAGGGGATAATTTTGAAGTATTCATGAGATTATTCCCCTTATGTTGTGAAGAAAGTGCATGCTATTATTCATATTATTTAGTTGTGTGCATGGATTCTTATTAATGTAACATATTAACCAAAATTTCAAAATATGGTTGTCTTTGATATATTTAGATAAGTCATAGAGATATTGTAGGAGAGGGGGTAGTCCTCTTAGGATGATGGGTATTAGGGAGTCATCTTACACTTTCTCACCTGATGTTGGGAATAAGGATTGAAATGATATAAGATGATGAAAAAATCCTTAAAATTTCTCACACATCTTCAAATTAAGACACAAAAACTATATGTATAGATGAAAGATGGTATTCTAGTTCTTAGCATTATATATAATATTGAGTTTATCCCAAATTTTTTTTCTTAAATTATCATCTTAGATATCAGGATGGACCTCTTGCAATATCCTAAATAAAATGATCAACTTCACCTTTTAGTTCACTTTCCTAAACTTCTAATGCTAGTTAGCATCTGAGGGGTGTTAGGTAAATGTGCCATCAATAACAAGCTATATATATCCAAATTACAAGTGATCCTTCACCTTGGTCTTACATATAAAATAGTTATCACCATAAGAAAGTTGAGTATTAGGCATAACAAGTCTTGGTCCATTTCCAACCATTTGAATAAAACTATCTATGGGAGATGTATTGGTTCCATATCACTCTAATAGGTTTCATTTATATATATTTTTAGACTGATATACCAAACCTCTCGATATACTCAATCTTCCTATATACTTGGTGGTAGGTGTAAGAATCTCTTCTTTTTTATATACCCAGTGGTAGGTTAAAGTGATATTAAAGAATGTGAGACCATTTTGGTAGGTGTTACTTAGGCAATACATGAAGATGCTTAATTATATTAATGATACTTTCTTAGAGATAAATCCTTATACATATGTGTATATCCCAATATAATTAAAATTTTAATCTTTTAGGATTTATGTCGAATGATAGTGATGAATGAAAAATAGAGGGAAAGGTAAAAATAATTGTGGTTTTTTTTTCTCTCTGGTGTTCTAAAGGGACAAATCCATAGACAATGTTTTTTTAGGTATGTTAGGTATTGTATGTAATATTTCAATGTGACAAGTTTAATCATAAACTTAACCTAGAGACACTACATATATTGAATATTGATTTTTGAAGATGCACAATTTTGAAAATTTTTAAATTCCCTAATTTACTTATTTTATACCTTTATAAATAATAAAAAATAATTATATATTAAAATTTATGAGGGATGGATTAAAATTATTTTAGGAGGTTATTTTTTATGAAATTTCATAAAATGTTACAAATTTTTAAGGTCTAAACCCTATTGGTTTTCAATATACGCATTTCATTTTATATTTAGGGCTTTATTGTAGATACCTAAATCTAGTCAAAAGTACTTGAAGATGTTAATTATTGATTTATATTAAGCCAATTGAATTATACATAAATACATGAATCTCAATATCCATTCTTATAGACATTTATCTATATGCAATCTTGACCCCTCTATTCTCTATCATTATTACACAAGAATTTCTAAGTCAATGCTCAAACTGATTTATATCACTGTTAGACTAATTCCAACCTTAGGATAGTTATCCCTAATTTTCTAAGATAAGTCCTTGCTAGGTAGATAGGTATGTTTCCATGAACCTATACACATATTTTTAGATTATATTTATGGATTATATATCACCTCAGTCTTGTACACTTGACAAAATTAGACCTTGGTTGTTCCTATTAGTTTTGGACCTTTTCTACTTTTAGAAGTTTTGTATCAATTATATCTCATTTCCCTTGGCCTATATCTTGGTATGAATAGTATTTTGTTGATGAAATAAACCTTATATATTTCCTATAATGCTTAAAACCTACTTATCTTACACTTTTAAAATTTTTGAGTTTGTACCTACTCTCTTGCTCCCTGAACACCAACATCCTAGACAGACAACTACATCGATGTAAGTGTCCTACTACAATGCAAGTGTCTAGTGCCTTAAAGTCATATAATATTCAAATTACACACATCTTACTGGTTAAAATAAGTGATTTATTTTGAGTTACTTATCCAAAGGGATTGATATAAATACAAGAACAACCCTCATTCATTCCTAACCTACAAAAAACTAGTACAAACCAAGGAAACTTATCAAAAGAATTCACTTAAGCAATCAATAAATAAAGTATTCCATATTTTCTACTATTTCCATATCAATAATAGGGAAATTAGATATATAGGTTTGAATCACTTAAGGAGAAACCCAAGATCTATATTTTCCAAGTTACAAGTTAGGTCGTTATTGTACTTTCTTTCCAAATATTGCATGATTCACACACAAGCCAACACATAGGGGATAACTACATCAATATAAGGCCCTCTTTAGAGCATTGGCTATGTAGGTATTTCTTATTTATATATGGATATTTGGTGTTAGCTCAACATCATGTTCCCACTAACCCATCCTCCCCCAAGGTCACTATGAAGATGAATAACTAGGTTTTTACAATTTCATGAGGAGTAATAGTCCATGACCTAAATATGAATACACCAAAGTGAATTAAATAAAAATTTAAAAGCATCTATATGGTCACATATTTTTCCAATAAGGATTACATATAGGACACCCACATCAGGGTTAGATAATAGCATCGATGAAACCATCCCAAGCTCACACTAGTGTTTGCAACTCTAGAGGTACTCAATCCATAATTTGATGACTGTTCCAGAATCCTCTTCCAGTCTACTTTCAGCTTGTTCTAGATCTATAACTACATTAACATTGTAACTATCTAAGTAGATTACTTTTTTCATTTCAATATCTAGAATAGTTGTAATTATTATTTTTAGCCTATCTCAGTTTAATGAATTTAATATATGTTATGTATGAGTCTCTAATTGTACAGTGTTAGAGATAGTTTATCAACCTTGTAACTTAGTCTATATCTATCCCCTTAACCTTAGATAACCCTAATCTATATCATTTTAGGGTTAAAAATTTGGTGAACATGATCTTTAAACATTAAACCCTATGAAAATTAGGGTTTTTTATTTTTAATGATTACTATATTTTATTTTAGATATTAAAATTTTCATTTGTAAAAGCAATGGAAAATGTTAATGCAAAAAGATGATTCCAAATGGAAGATAAATAAACATTGATTACTCATAGTTTTATGAATATAGAACACATAGAAATAAAAAGCAGAAAACATAACACAAGAGAGACATATATTTAATGTGGTTAAATGGGCTACATCCACATAGAAATATCCAATTCTTCTCTTATTCATTCCAACAAATGAATGGAAAAACTACAATACATCCACTACAATATCCTCTTAACTCACACAGAATGTGTCATCATGATTACAATGCCCTCATATCAAAAGAGGGTTATGTATTAGGGAAAAAATACACTAACATAATTTCTACCATTAGATCTGTGACCTTCCAAATTTACTATGAAATTAAAATATTTTATAATGCATTTTTCACAAAAATTTTATTTGAGAACTAGGCATTATAATAAGATTAGGCTCTACCATCCAACACATCTCAATAATAACAAGAGATTTATGGATGAATTTTTGTATGTTTTAAGAGATGAAATAAGTAAACATGATAAAACTAAAGCTTCCTCACCTAGTGATGGTGAATCCTTAAAAGTTACTACAACTTATTCCATACCTATCAATCCATGTACATCTAGTGGAGGCATAGATTATGTCTTCCAGCCTTTATTTCATGAAACTAATTTTGTTGCATCTACCATGGGGATAAAAAATATTTAAACTAAAATACCAATTTCTATTCCTATTCAAACCATCATTACATCCCATTTAGTGACTACTCAGCTTCTTAATCCAAATCCCAATGGGTCCATAGTTCAAACACTCCTTAAGGTTATAATGACCTTGGAGGACAAGGTTACAAACATTGAATAAAATGATTTAAAGTCTCTACATGTTATTGATTCCCAAGATGTGTTACATAACCCTATTTCACTTGAGATATCTTTTCACCCTTTACCAACTAGTTTTTTTACACTTAAGTTCACATGTTATGATGGCAAGGGTGATATTGAACATCATATTCTATCATTTTATGTGGCATGCCTTGATTATGCCTCCAATGATAAAATTTTAACCAAATTTTTCCCAAGAAGCCTCAAGGAATATGCTTTGAGATGGTTCTATGATTTACCTCTCCAGTCTGTGAAAGTGTTCAAACCTATTACAAATAATTTTTTTGGCACACTTTTCCATTAATATTTATAAAAAGGTTTCCTATGCTCAAATTTCCAAAATCAAAGAAAGAAAAAATGAACCTATCAATGAATATGTCTTGAGATAAAAGACTATGTTGGATAAAATTACCAATCCTATGGTAGATAATGAGTTGTAAGACATATTCAAGAAAATTTTTCTTGCTCCTTTACATGAGTCCATTATTTTCAAGAAATTAAAATATTTTGATGACTTATTCCATGTTGTACAAGACTATGAAATGAAGCTTATTTCATTGAATAAGATCAAGTTTGTAGTAAACACAAGAAATACATACACATCGAATGTCAATTTTACAATCAAACCAAGTTATAAGGTAAAAAATATTGAGCCTAAAAAAGAAACAATGAAAATGGTTAACACAATTTCATAATAACATAGTTGGCTTATCTTAACTAATACACCAAAGAGATAATTTACATGCTTAACTGAGTCTCCCACCTCATTACTCCCATAGTTAATAGAGTGTCAACTTATATCTCTGTCTCATATTATAGAGGTTGATATGATTATACCTCTACTCAAAGGATATGATGCAAATGCTTATTATTATTATAATTAGGGACTAGGACATTATATGAACAAATGTTTTACCTTGAAGCATAAGAACCAAGACCTTATTGATTACCAAAATATTAGAGTTGGTGATCCTTCCAAGGAATCAGGTTTACAACCTAGTGATCACCACACAATATATATATTTAATAATCTTTTAAAAAACCATTATAAGAAGGAAATAAAAGTACAAATGACATATAATGCACATCCTCCTCCATCACATTATGGACACCCATTAGATGGAATTATTGATACTTATACACAACATATACCTCATATGGTTTAGAGACCCTCTATTACTTTTGATGATAATGAGATTAAGGATAATTACTATGATCTTCATTATTTATTTATTTGAGCATTCCTTGATAAACACCCTATGTACAATGTTATGATTGATAATGGTATAAGTGAGAATGTTTTCACCATGAAATTGTTTACACACTTGGGTTATACTCATCATGATTTGCATCCTACTACTAGATTAGTTAGATCATTTGATTAGACCTCCTAGAAGATTATTGGAGAGATTGACCTACCTTTAAAGTTTAGTCCCACAAATGTGGTTACTACCTTTTTAGTCATACCTTACATGGGAATATTTGATATGTTATTAGGAAAATCTTGGATCCATACACTTAAAGCAAAACCTTCCATAGTGCATGGTGTGTTAAATACATTCATGATAATTAGGTAATTACAATTTTTAGAATCCTATATGATTATCCTCTCAAATGAGAAAAACTTATACCTAGGTAGTTAGCTATAAAACCTACCAAGATTAATTCATCACAATAGGGTAAAGAACATACAATCCCATTTATTATGTTTCCAATACTTAAGAGACCATTACAACAATGACATACAATGAATTCCATAAAATCCTCCTATACTATGAACAATGTTTAAATATCCAGCACACCTATGCATGTTATGATTAATGATATTACAAGGAAACCACAAATCACTCAATGATGGATTAAATGAACCCCTACTCCTATAGCTCTTGCTATTTCTCTAAGACCATAGAGTCCTATTTTACATATGAAGAACATCATAGATACTATAGTGACAAATATTATGCTTATATATGTTCCTCAGTAGTGTCACCAACTTATTACACTAGGTTCACAATGGGGAGATATTTATGACCACCCTTTAGATGGGATCATAGGAAAATCTCTTAAAATATTCCAAAAATACCCAAAAAATCAAAAAAAACATTTAAAAATATAAAAACACTTTCAACACCTACATAATATATTAGATCCTTAACATCTATGTGTTATTTTCATGTTAATGGATGGCATATAAGTTAATCCTACATACACATGTGTGTCACACTTTTATGCAAGTGTGATACAAAAATACAAAGATACATGATCTATTCCTACTTTTAGATGTTGGACCTTTCCTCTACTCATGTCATATGGAAATTAGGGGCACCCATCTCTATGATCATAAAACTTCTAGGTTATATCATTTCATGGTCACTCTACATTATCATGTTTTGACCTCATATATGTAATTATACATGATTTTATCTATGATTATATCTTTCATAGGGTACTTGATATGCAATGAAATTTAAATTTTTTCTAACATATTTGATCCATGAGCTACTATGATATGTTTATGCACTTCTTTGGGTGCATTGCCTTGATATTGTCTGGCTTGTTAGATCATTTGAATATTCTCCTTATTTACATCCCTTGTGCCTATGCATGTTTTCATTTAAATTTTAATATGTAATTGTTTTATTTTATGGACATTTGAATATGCAAATTTTAATTTTGTGTAAATTTGACTAAGTCACATCCCTTTGATTGTGTGGCATTTGAGTATGACCCTTGTTTGTAGTCTCCTAGGACTATTGTATACCATGATATATATCATACATATTATGCATTCAGGTGATCACATTATTCTATGCATTTAAATGCTACATTTTACCTAGACATGTCCTTCTATATGCTACATGGTTATATTCACAGATAATTCAGTTGGCTTATCCTTTTGAGGTGAGGTAACTAATAATTTATATTCTTCACTCACCTAAAATAGTAGGCATATTAGTGGTGGAATGTCATAGAGTAATGTTGTTCACATTTGAAACTTATATCAATTTTTAGATGCAGTGGGGGCATGTAATATAGGCATGACTTCCACACATTCTTAGTTTTTAGATTCAATGGGGGCATGCCATATAGACATGGATTTTACATATTCATAGTTTTTATATTTAGTGGGTACATGATTTGGAATAATTTTATCCACACTTATTTAGTATTTGGTGTAGAATAAGATTACAAGATGGATTAGTTTCTATTATTAGTCTAAAAATACAAATGAAATCATGAAACCTAACACTTAAAGTTTGCACCCTAGGGTGAGAAATAATAATTAAAGAAAATAAATCAATACATGAAGATGAGAAATATATTGACCTTATTTAAAGACTCCCTTTAGTGATTTTTATGAAAATGCTTGCTTGGTTTGAGGATGCAGGAGTCTTTATCAATGCATGTATTCAATTCGACAACACTTCCCCTATCCACTATGGATTTGTTAACATTGGATGAATAATGGTGAAGTTTCTTAGCAATATTTTGACATTAATTTATAGCTTGACTAGAATGATATGGATTATTCATCTTGACAATAACCAAACCTCAGCCTTGATCGGTAGAAAAACATAAGAGGGTTATATAAAGGAGGGATGGGGATCCGATATAAGTAAAATCATAAGGATATGGATAGGTTCCCATTTATTCTATTATACCATAGACCATCCCTTTATAGATTTTTTAGGTTTAGGTATAATGGCCTACATAGCCATATATGTATGTTCCTATGTAGCTTTTGGTATAGGAGGCTCTACCACTCCTAGGTGCTCATGATAGAGATGGAGATGGAGATGGAGGGGAAGGATAGGGTATTTAGACAAATACAAAGATGGATGAGGTATAAAGTTGGGACTTAGGCCATGTTATAGGGATTGAATAAGTTACAGACTATGGTACAAGCATGGATGTTGATATATGTATAAGGGAGGTTGGGCCCTCTAAATCAAGGATATTTGCATAGGATTAGGATCTTATTGATAGACTATAGAGTGAGATTAAAAAATGGATATTAGATATTATAGGATTATAATAATACATGGTTAGGATATGCGCTGAGTTAGCCAAAGACTAGGGTGAGACCACCAGGATACAAGGGATTATCATAGCCTAAGATTTAGATATTGTTGTTATAAGAGGATAGGTGGCTCAATTGATAGGTGTATAGGCACAGTTGACTAGGGTTTAGGCAAAATTGATAGTATGGGATACAAATCTTATGATGGTCATAGGTGAGTAATATAGAGCTTGTATAGACCAAGATAACACCGCTGACTAGGTTAAGACACTCCATAGGGAGTTAGATGAGGCTTGATAGTTTGGGTCAGGTGGGGATACATATAGAACATTGGTTATTATGATTTAATCTAAGGATAATGCCATTTGTGCAAAGGATGATGTCTTACATGTGAATTATGAGAACACATATTATCATAGTTTATATGAGATAATATCCTAGTAGACTAGACGATGAGATCATAGACTATCAAGACCTCTAGGTCTCAACACAATACTACATCAATGTTTTTAGTGGCACAACTAGTTTCATAATGGCGACCCCCACCAATAAAAAATAAATGATACAAGCAAACAAAATAAACAAACACTCAAATGACATAAACTATATAAATCAAAAATTAAAATGACTCAAGCCCAAGTAGAGGAAAGACCTAAATGTTTAACAAATCATATTCATAAAAAGTAGATAAATAGTGAGATACAAAGTGTAATCAACTTATAATCAAGATATTAAATATAGATACTTAAGAGTAATACAAAATGTATCAAACATGAAACAAATAATAAAATAAACTAATACCATAAATAAACCAAAGAAAGTAAACAAGAAACATAAATAAACTATATATATATATGTATATAAAAAACTCAAATACAAATTATAGACCACTTAAAATCAATATATGGATAATTGAAACTCAAGTGCTAACAATATGTACCTGATGTAAATAATCGAAAGTAGTTTAAATACAAAATTAAACAACTCAATCCCAATTTAAGGAAAGAATCAAATGTAAACTAATTGTACTTAAACACACAACACTCAAATCAAACAAGAAATAGACTCAAATAAGGGAAATACACGAAACATAATGTAAGTAAAATAAATCAGTGCAATCAATCAATAATTGTGTGTGTGTGTAAATTAGGTGTTATGGTTTATACATTGTGCCCCTAGGCTAAGTGTACAATGAATTAGTTGTGGTAATAGGGGGGATAGAATAAGAGGAAGGAGATGGCTGAGCTAATTATAAATACCCAAATTCAAGTGGATGATACTTACATAGTCTTATGGAATTTAGGACAAATGTAATTCTCCTAGGGATATACGATAGAAGAAAAATGATGACAAGAAGGTATATGATAATAGAGAAGAAAGATGAATGGATATACTCACAAAATGGTGAGAACATTTAAGAAATGTAAATGAAGAGTAGAGTGCAATAAATGAATAATACCCACTAGTTAGGTAATGATTACTCATAAAATAATGATAGCATAAAAATGAAAGTGTTCACTAGAAAATAAATTTAAAATTCACCATTCCCACAAATGTGTCTCAAAAAATGATGTGAGAATAAGAAAGATATTGCTTGAAAAATGGTGATAGCATAATGAATAAAAATGAAGAAGAAGATTATAAATGTATCAAATTTAAATTCATATTGCTCACAAACGTGACTGTCAAAATGATGAGAGCATTAAGAATAATGAGATTGGCTGAGTTGACCTAAGATATTCCATACATGTAAGCACTACCTACATAGTCTGAGTAGACCTCAAGTCGATGTAGTTATCCAATAAATGGGAGGATAATGGTATTTTAATGGTAAATTTGATTTGAAATGAATCATGCTAGATAAGAGGTTCCATCCCAAAAAAATATCAGGAATTTATATCTCACATGGAAATTTTAAGCCAATTTTCACAATTTTGTGTTTTTTAGGGGTTTTTTTAGGTTTTTTCAAATTTTTGGGTGTTTTGGAATAAGGAAAACAAGGTAATATGTTAAAAGTTATAATGAACCATCTAGTAAAGGAAAACAAGGTAATATGTTCAAATGTATAATGAACCATCTAGTAAAGAACACTTTTCCTTAGGTAGAGGATTAAATAATAGCTAAACTAACTTCAACAGTAATGTCCTAAGGGATCGTACATATATTATTATTCAAATCTAAGGCCATACAAGGCCCCACTATGAGTGTATATAGGCATGATTGGTATGGTATTTTTTTTTAAGTGTTGAAAATATAATCTTGGTTTGGTTTGGTAAATTTGTAATGATGTAAAATTTCCCCTAAAATTTGGAATAGATTTACAAGTGTTTTCCCCAAGAAGTGTAAGTTTATAATAAGAGTAAATGTTCTATGTCTTTGAAAATGGTTTGTCTCAAAAACAATCAACATCTAAAGTGAAAAATAGAATAAGGATAAATGGTCTTGGTTTGGAATTGTTTGGAAAAGATATTATCCTTGGTTGGTCTTTAAATTTAATTTGGAATGAGACTAGGATAGAGTCAAATGGTTTGGAAATCGGGAATTATTTCAACACAAGAAAAAAAATGTCTAAATCATAAGCTAGATGGGAAGCATAACCTTACCAGTGATCCAAAGGCTATTATTTCAAGTGTTAAGCAAACACTATGAAAATGACCAAGGTTTAGTTTAGAATTATGGACAGTGTAATGATATCAAACAAAACTTAGGTTTTAGGCTAACACAAGAAAAGCTAAGTCCAATTTTATAAAAAAAAATTGGTAGTGTAACCTTACCAAGTGAGATAAAGGCTATTGTTTGAAGTGGTAAGAAAACACTACACAAATGACCAAGGTTTGGTTTGGAAAATGTGAACAATGTAACACCTTAATGCATAAATAAGTGGCAATGTGTTTGAATTTACTTGATATAAGAACTTGGTGTACTTGTTTTTATATGAACACAACACATGTTTTCAACAAAAACACTCCAAGTAATCACATGGAAACTAACACAGGTTATGGGATATTCATTGAATCCTTCTGATATACTTGATTTTGAGAGGATAAAATTTAAGGTTCATTAAAATAAATAATTTATTTCACATTATTGGTAGGGTTTTTAGTTCCCCCTTAATTTAAAATTTCATATGTGGAAGGAAATCTTTAGGGGATGTTAACATTTACACCCTTATATCATTGATTTATCTACAACAAATTGGATTTATACGCTAAGTTTTTGATGGAAAACTAGATGGTTTTAATATACCTTATGGTACATGGCAATTTAAAATAACCCACCAATTAGATGTAAGGTCTTGTGGTCCATTCACTAAAGGGTCTAGTCCATTTGTGACCACTTTAGCTATTGGGATCTCAGTGAAGTGCTACTGGTGTAACTAGGATCTAAAGTTCATACCAGATAAGATACCATTAGTGCTACTCAAATTTATATACCCCACCTGATAAGTGGGGTTGGTATGATGCTATGATGACACTTCTTAGGTTAATGCACTCATAAAGACTAATGGGAAGGTGATGAAATCCACCCCATGAGGTTGAAATAAAATGCAAAGAAGAATGCATTTTTTATTTTGATTCTTAAGACCCCGTGAATGGGCAAGAAAATAAAATACAATAAAATAGTTTTATTTAGGTAAGGTGCACAAAAGTAAACCAATGTGCTCTTGGTCACCCAATATCCCTAAATAGGGAAAGGGGAGAGCATAAACACAATGATTTACAATTTTTTTTAAAAAAAAAGTAAATTTAAGAAAACAATGAAAGTAAATTCTCTTAAGATCACAAAGGCAATGATGATTTGTTATTTTGAAACACTAAACTCCAAATGTGGATGAAATTTATCTTTATAGGTTACTTGTAAACGTAAAAATTTAAAAAAAAAAAAAAAAAAAAAAAAAAAAAACATAAATGGATAAGAAGAACTACAAAATAAAGGGTTATATTATCAAACAAAGGTTTTACTTAGCCAAAAAATTAAATTTTAAACTCTGTAGAAATCTACCATAGTGTGAGTTTGCCATTTATTAAAGCGACCTCATCAATTTCTCATTAACTTCATTGTTCTACAAGAAACTAGAAACATAGTTTTGGTGCCTTTGTTGATTAGTAGGGATACCTCACTGATTACTAAGTGAGTTCACTAATTTCAAAATAAAATACATAAAACATAAATTATACCTTGGGTGACTTCACTTTTTGTTTTGTGATTTTATCAAAACATAGGGATTCTTCACTATTTTCATGGACATATGTGAATGCAACTTGACTGATTAGATAATGACATCATCAAAACATAAGTTGGCTTGACTATTTTATTTATAACTTCATTGTTTACTATAAAACACATAGATAACATAGATTAATATATAATGATATAATTGATTATTCAAGGGACCTCGTTGGCCCACAAAGAAACCTCACCATTTTGTAGGGTGGTTTTTTTGATAAACATGGTGAATTTTTTTATCTCTAAGGGCAACCTCATTAATTTTTAGAAAAAAACAAAAATGACAAAAATAGAGGATAAAGGATCAAATCAACACCACAAGCTAGTTTGATTATTTAACTATAAGATTTAAAGAGGTCCAAAGGAGCTTTATGAGATACAGGGTTCCATTGGGCATGCCATTATGTAGAACAAGATTACAATATAGGTTAGTTTATATTGATAGTAGACAAATACAAATGAAATCTCAAAATGTAACATGATACACCCCTAACCTATCACATGTATCAAGATAGGAATAACTAACTTGTGGATTAATTATCCCTCTTTAATGTTATATAACATTTCTCTTTGCTTTCAATGGGTTAGTAGGTCAGCCTATGGAGTAACCATGGCTCAGGTAGACTATATATAGGAGGTAGTGGGTAGTTATTTATCATCATATTATGAATTATACTTTGATTAAAGTTTGTGGATGTTTCCCCCTCAAATTGGCTTGTCTTTTATTCATATATTCTACTATATTTTAGTCATATTGTGATCTATTTCTATTATTCTCCTTTATTGTTTAAGTAATTTCATTACAAGTTGTATCATAGCTTTAATTTGGGCCATAATAAATTCAAAAACAATATATCTTATAATTTGCATATATCTTGAAAAAGGTTGCAAATTTCTCTAAATTTATTTTAGTGGAGGTGATAAATCACTCAAGTAAGTTTCCCTTCAAATTTTAGCTCAATTGGTTCTATTTTGAAAATGTTATCACCATTTTAGGTTTTTCATAAATTTACTCTATAGTGCATAAATCAAATAAATTTAGGTTTATTTACTTTTTTGTAAATATTATAAAAATATAGATAAGATATGTTCTTTTTAGTTTTTGATTTGAGGCTAACTTAAGTACAAAATCACTTGGTCAAAGTTAGGTCAAAAGTGCTAATTAAGGTCAACATTGTCAAGCCCTTTTATGGTAGGACTACAAACTAAGGGCCAAGCAAAGTGTGTCAAAACCCCAAGTAAAAATCCTCACAAGGAATAGATGGAGTCATAAGGGGGAGTTAGTGGATTCTTTATACTAGGTTTCTCTGAGATAAATCACAAAGTGAGATAGCTTGACTAAAATGTGCAAGAAATTCAAAGTGAGATACAAGGAATATAATCTAATGTGAAATCCATACAATATAGATTGGAAAATATCATGATGGGTTTAATAAATAATCAGATAAATTAGCTAGTTATCACTATTACACAACCCCACTAAGGTGGATCTCCTAACCAGCCTAATCCAAATCCAAGTACCTTGCCACAATAGAACCTATTACCAAAGGTAGATATGTATAAATTTGATAGAAAGGATCCACTCAATTAGATAAAATAATTGGATTTTTTTTACTTGCATCATATCCTATGTAGATATAAGGTTACCATGGAATCCTTATATATATAATCTGAATAATTCATTTAGTATCAATAGTTGTGTGCTCAAAATAAAAAGATGACTCTTAGTGTCACCTAGTCAATTTTTATAGAGGAGATACAATTAAACTATATAAATAGTGTGATAGAGAATTACTTCAGCCAATTAGAAAAAATACAACAAAATGGTTCAATCAAGGATTATATTCAAAATTTTCAAAACCTATCTTTACGTGTGGAGATAATTTTTGATGAGAACCTGAATGACTTGTTTTTGGGAGGCCTCAAGGACCACATTCAACATGAGGTACACATGTTTAATCAACTTAAGGTTTATGATTTTATTATCATGACATGTAGGGATAAGTAAAAATGTATAGCCAATAAGAATCATCCATTCACTCACTTTATAGTTCATAGCATATTGACACCATCATTTCCTCCACCTATCAGATTGAACGCTCAAAAAATTGAAGATAATCATGCAATAGGATTATGTTTTGGATATGACAACAAGTGGATAAAAGGACATGTGTGTGATGAGAAGAAGTTATTCTACATTTATGGATGCAACAAAGATGATGATGCCTATAATGATGATGAGGAAGAGATAGAGGAGGTACATGAAGATAAACCTAAAATCTCTTGTCATGCACTTTCAGGGATTAACACTCATCAAACCCTTAATGTGGTGGGTTTCCTCAAGAAATAGAAGGTGATAGTGTTGATTGACTCAAGGATCATATGTAATTTGATCAACCATAAGTTGGCCACTCAATTTAAATTTTTCATTTACCCAACACCAAAATATTGGGTCATGATTATAGATGGTGGAATAGTCAATTGTTTATGGAAATTCCATAGTATTAAGCTTTCTATGGGAGTGTAAAATCTAGATTATCCTATGTATGATATTACCATGGGTGTTATAGACATTATTTTTTGAGTCCAATAGCTCACAACCTTTGGTACAATTGAGATGAAATTATAATAACTATTCATGCTCTTTCATTTTGAAGGTAGAAAAATTGAACTATGGGAATTATGGGAAAAATCTCCACAATTGGTTAGTTCACATCAGATGATAAAAATTTTAAAAATGGGGCAGAAGGATTTATATCATGATTATGTTCCATATAAGTTCAACCTATAATGGCATATACACATTCTAATCTACATATGATTCTTGATGACTACCCATCTATTTTTGAGGCCATGCCAAAAGGACTACCACCCAAAAAAGAACATGATCATGACATTAAAATAATTTTAGGGAGTCAACCACCAAATAAAAAACCATAAAGATATCTATATGGTCAAAAGAGTGAAATCAAAAATATGGTCCATGCAATGCTAGAGACAGGGATCACCAAGCATAGTCAGAGTGTATATTCATCGCCAGTGGTCATGGTGTGTAAGAAGGATGACACATGGAAGATGTGCCTAGATTATAGGGAACTCAATAAGTACACCATCAAAGATAAGTTTCCTATGCCATTAATTGATGATTTATTTGATGAGTTGCATGGTGTTATTTATTACATGAAATTAGATCTTCATTTGAGGTACCATCGAATTAGAATCAAGGATGAAGATATTCATAAAATCAATTTTAAAACTCATGAGGACCATTATGAGTTTTTGGTAATGCCCTTTTGTCTTAAAAATCCACCATATACTTTTCAAATCTTGATGAACATTATTTTTAATATTTTTTTAAGGAAGGTTGTGCTGGTTTTCTTTGATGACATATTGATTTATAGTAAGACATGGTAATAATACTTACAACATGTGAAATAGGTGTTGATAGTTTTGAAACAACATCAAATTTATATGAAGCCATCCAAATGTGCTTCTAAAGTACATGAGGTAGAGTACTTGTGTCACATTGTATCCCATGAAGGTGTCAAAGTTGATCCTCATAATATCAAAGTTATGATGGATTGGCCCATGTCCAAAACTCTCAAAAACCTCCATGGGTTCTTAGGACTAATAAGTTACTACTAAATATTTATGAAAGGTTATAAAAACATAACAGGTCCACTCATTGCATTTTAAATAAGGATTCCTTCCATTAGAATGATGCATCCACTAAATATTTTTGATCAATTGAAAGTAGCTATGTACACCACCCCAATTTTGGCTACTCTAAACTTCTCAAAGATGTTCATTATTGAATGTGATGCTTTTAGATCAAGGTTAGGAGTAATACTAATGAAATAAATGATACCCCTTTCATTTGAGAGTAGTCAATTCAAAGGTAAGAATCTCCAAAAACCTATATATGAGAAATAAATGATGGCTATTCTTCATGTAGTAAAACAATGGAGGCCCTATCTAATGGGTAGACATTTTAAGGTAAAAACATATCTTGATAGTCTCAAATACTTTTTGGAGAAAATATTATAATTCGAGGAATAACAAAAGTGGGTAACAAAAATGTTGGGTTATTATTTTGAAATCATAGACAATAAGGGTAAAGATAATGTAGTATAAGATGCACTATTTAGATGGGATACATCCATAGAAGCATTAATTTTTATAATGTCCATGTTGCAAGCAGATTGGGTAGATAAATCTAGGTTAGAGTGGGGGGTAGGACAAGAATACATAGGTTCTAAATTTGGAATATACATCAAGGTTCTATAGCCTCTAAAATTTTTGAATGGAAAGGTAATTATATATAATATAAGGATAGGTTATACTTATGTAAATATTTAGAGTTGAAGCATAAGATTCTTGTAGAGTTACATACATCTCCAATTGGAGCACACTCTAGGTTCTTGAAAACTTATCGCATAATCAATAAATAAGTATTTTGGGAAGGGCCCAAGGGAGATGTATACAATTTTATGGTAGAATTCTTGATATGCAAATAGAACAAAGGTGAGATAATTAAGATCCTAGGTATGTTATAACCTTTAAAAATTCCTAGTCAAATGTGGGAGGAGGTTTCAATAGATTTCATCATCAGGTTGCCTTCTTCTAAAGGTAAGAATGTTATCTTGGTAATCATGTATATTCTTAGAAAATTAGCTCATTTTTGTGCCCTCTCACACTCATTTACAACAAGTAAAGTAGCAGCTTTTTTATGGAGGCATTTATAAAATTACATGGAACCCAAAAAATAATTATAAGTGATTGTGATCCTATTTTCATTAGTAATTTTTAGACTAAACTATTTTACCATTTGGGTACTTAGCTAGCTCATAGATTATATTACCACCCCCAATCTAATTGATAAACAAAAGTGATCAATAAATGTTTAGAGGGGAATCTCCATTTTTTTGTATTAGATAAGCAAGAATGTTGGGTTAAATGGCTACCACTTGTAGAATAGTGGTCTAACAAATATTTCCATACCTCTTCTAAAATTTCCCCATTGATATCATTATATGGTTACCATCCAACTTTAATCACTTCTTCCTTAAGGGTGAAAACCAAGGTTTGAGATGTGGAGGAGAACATTCAAAATAAACAAGAGGTTTTGGTTGGTTTGAGAGAGAATTTGGCATTGGCACAAAATAGGATGAAGCAGTAAGTAGATCAATAACATAGTGAGTGACATTTTGATGTGGGTGATTGTGTCTTTGTACATTTGTAAATTTATAAAAAGATGTCCTTGAAGCAACAAAAAAAGGACCAAAAATTTGCTCCTAAGTATTATGGTCCTTACTATGTCCTACAAAAAATTGGAAGTGTGGCTTACAAGCTTAAGTTATCTCATTCATATCACATACACCCAATATTTCATGTTTCCTACTTGAATAAGGTCATTGGACATAAAGTTTCAGCCTAGATAGAGCTACTAGAACTAGATGAAGAAAGATGAGTAATTTTGGAACTAGAGAAGATCCTACAAACATGTACTAAGAGGTTGAGAAATAGATAGATTATGGAATATCTGATCAAGTGGAAGAACTTGAGTAGTAAGGATGCAACTTCAGAGGGTGAATATTTTTTGCAACAACATCCAGAGTTGTTCAACATTGAGGACAATGTTGGTTCGAAGGGGAAGTGAATGCTACACCCCTAACCTATTTCATGTATTAAGATAGGAATAGTTGACTTGTGGCTTACTTATCCTTATTTGATGTTATATCACATTTATCTATGATTTTATTAGGTTAGTAGGTTGGCCTACAAAGTAACCATGGCCTAGGTAGACTATATATAGGAGGTAGTGGGTAGCTATTTATCATCATAATGTGAATCATACTCTTATTAAAGCTTGTGAAGATTTCTCCCTCAAAGTGGCTTGTATTTTATTCATATATTCTACTATATTTTAGTCAAATTATGATCTATTTCTATTATTATCATTTATTGTTGAAGTAATTTCATTACAGAATGCTTCAAGATTGCTCCCTAGGGTGAGTTATAATCACTAAAGCAAAGAAATCAATACATGAAGATGAACAATACATTAACCTTTTGTGAAGACTTTATGTAGTAATTATTAGGTAAATTCTTGCTCATTTTATGGATATAAGAGTCTTTATCAATGTAGGTATTCAATCTGACAACATCTCCCCTTGTCCACTTTGGCTTGTTCACTTTGGATGAATAATCGTGAAGTTTTTTAGCAGTATTTTGGCATTAATTCTTTGCACATAAAAACTTAGTAAAAAATGGTCATGGACCTTGTATTTATAGATTGAATAGAATGATATGGACCATTAATCTTGAGATCAAGAGGTGTGGTCCAAAATCAATTCAATTTTAGAGACCAATTGCAATAAATGTTGCAATTAATATTTCAAAAAATCAAGCAATTAATAGGCATGGCTTATAAAAATTAGATATGTGTGGCATTGATTAGGCATGGCTTACATTTTGACTTTGTGACTTCTTATGTAATGATTATGTCACCTTTTATTGAATTTATATTTTCTAAAATTATATTATCTAATTTGATATGGATTTTTCATTTAATCATTTAATTATATTTAGTGAATTAAGTGAATATAATTAGGATTTTTGCAATTCTTAAAATTTGATTAATTGCCATGCAGTATTGGTCAAAAATATCAATTTGATAGGTCATAATTTGATTAGAGATGAATTATAATATGTAAATTATTCCATATAGGTTAATTACCCAATTAGGGACATATTAACATGAATCAATAATTACACGTGATGTGTGTAGACAAATTAGATCATTTTGGTGGCTTTGGTCTAATTTGTGCATTATTACAAGAAGTATTTTAAAATTGGAATTTTGACATGACAGTGGTGAGAATGTGATGTATACATTTGGCACACATATATTAAATGGGAGCATGTTTTTGAAACATTTACTCCACATTGGCACTTATTTCAGTTTTCAAATTTCTCCATATATAGTGGGGAAATGCTTTGAAAGTATGTTATCCACACTTAAACAATTTTTGAATTGGACAAAGCATAGAGTTATATAATTTTTATTCACATTTGTGGTATAATTCCATACATTGGTACCATTTTTATACATATTTTCAACATGAGACATATCTAAGGTGCATATTCTATGAAATGTATGCCTAATATTTCTAAATCTAAATTAGTTTCAAATTTTAAAACAATCTTAGGGACTGTCATCACCCACCAAGATACTTTTAAAGACTATATTGAGCTAATATAATAAAATATTTAGTTCTCTTTTGGTATGGTTGAGGTTATTAAATCACTCAATCTTGTCAAGTTTTTAGGTTAGACTTGATTATATCATCTAACCTCATTAGGTTGCACAATTGAGCTAATCTCAACTATTGGGTGGTAACTCACCTTTTATCCAAGGTTGAGGTTATGTTCCTTCTAATATCTCTCTTTATTTATCTCCTTAGATACATGTAATTTCCATATTTATACATACTTTTCCTAATCTTAATTATAAATCCTTACAATGATACATCTTTCAAATCAACTTGTTAATAGGCAATGTAGTTAAATCAATGCAAAGGTGTAATCCTAAACCTTGGTCTTTCAATTTAAATAAATTTAATTTCAAATTATATGTACTGATTATGTATTATAAAATCTTCTTGGTTGTAGGTTAGTCACCAGCGAAACACTCAAGTTGGACTCAAGTAAAGGCAAGGTGTGTTATATGCACCCAGATATGTATTCCTTTCTTTTAAACTAGAAATTTCATTACAAGATTAAAGGTGGAAAATTTATATGATATTTATGGATTATATATCACCTCAATCTTATACACTTGGAAAACTTAGACCTTAGTTATTCCTTTCATTTCTAGTCCTTTACTACTTTTAGAAGTCTCACATCTACTCTATTTTATGCCCCTTGGCCTATATATTGGTAAAAATAGTCTTATGTCAATGAACCAAACCTTATATGTTTCCCATAAGACTTTAAAACTATTTATCTTAAAACTTTTCAAGTTTTGAGTCTATACCTACTTTATTTCTCCCTAGACACTAACATCTTAGATAGACACCTGTATCAATGTAGGTGTCCTACTTTGATGCAAGTGTCTAGTTCCCTAAAGTAATCTAATTTTTAGATTAAATGTATCCTTATATTTAGAATAAGTGTTTTAATTTAAGTTATCTCACTAAAGAGATTGATATAAATATAATATCAACCTTCATTCATTTATAACATATAAAAACCTAGCATAGAGTAAGGAAATTTATCAAAAGCATCAAATTAGTCACTCAATAAAATAAAGCTTCCATATTTTCTCCTATTTCCATATTAGTCATAGGGACAACACATGTATAGGTTTAAAGTACCAAATAAATAGTTATAGACACCTAAAACTATCAATAATTGGGATTTAACCATACTTCAGACTGATTCCTACCAACCATTGTAAATTAATCCTAAAAATCATTGAATGTCCCAATTCTACTTGTGCATCATTCATTAAATCTCATAACTATATTGAGACATCCCTAATTAGGGTATCATATCATATGCAACCATAACTTCTCATGAATTCATCCCTAATCATCATGTGTCATCACAACAATCAATTTGGCTTATGGACCTATTAAGTGAGGCACATGAACAAATATCAAATATTGAAAGAGTTAAATGGATAATCATAATTAATTAATAACATAAACCAAATTAAATGTATAGTTGAATTATCCATGTGTAATTAATAAATAACTAAAAAAGTAAATTTAGAAATGCAAATATCCTAGCCTTTCAACATGACCTTTATGAGTTGTCAAGCTCTTTGAAAATATCCTAAAATATCTCATTTTGGAGACCCATGCCTATTCATTACAAATCATGATTAATTGACAACTATTATCTCTATTGGGGATATATCTGACTCACCTAGGTTATATTTGAACCCATTCCAAGCCTTAAATCCACCTTGACTCACCTTGGGTTGGGTTTAGATCTATTTTCTATAAATTTAATGTCTTGCCTATTGAATTTTAATCTATTTTGGCATAAAGTTATCATGCACAAATGAATTCAAATATTTGATAAGATTAGTGTTATAATGCACAAATTTCCTTGAAAGTAGTGTTATAATGCTAAAATATTGAGCCAAGCCACAACACAAGCCATGGTGCCAAGGAGAGAAGGAGTTACACAACCTCCATTTCCAAAGACTCTTTAAAGCACAAGTTGAGTAAGACACTCAATAATAAATTTGAAGCTCCCAAGGAAGGTAAATGATTCATTGTCTTTTTCATTTTAGTTGTGATTTCATTTGTCTTTTGTTAACTAAAATCACCCCTAAGATCTAGGTTTAGAGTGCAAGTGTTAGTATGTTTATTGAATTTTTTATTGCTTGAAATAACATGTTACTAACCTCCCTTATTGGATTCTTATGATAAAAAATGCCATGCCTAGTGGAACCTAAAGCATCTCACATACTAAGGAAACCAAAATTAGGCTCTTAGTTTTTTAAATAAATGCTTGATCATCTTAAAAATTGGAGTTTTTAATTTATTTTTGCTATTCTACTTTTAGTGTTACATAGACTTACACAGAGATCAATATCAGCTTTCCCTAATCGACATTAGTCTTGTACCAACTAGCCTTGGTCCTATCTAATTGGCACTAGTTCCTATGTAGGGTAGAACATGGTAGAATAATTGAGTTTTTAAGTTTCCTAGAAAGCTACCAGTTGTCATTTGTGATTCTAAAAATTGAGAAGTCTCTATTTAACCATCTTGTTGCAAGATCCAAAGATTTTTATGGAGATTTTATACTAACTTGGGGATAACAAGTGTTTTATGAAAAATTGTTTTTTGTGTAAGGGTTCATAGGTAACTAACATTAGTTTTTTTGATTGGTATGATTTCTTTATAGTTGGCATTGGTTCTTTGGTAAATGGCATCGGTCACTATAGATCAATGTCAGTCTTTGTGTAAGACAAATAGAGAAAACTTGAGAGCATGTTTCCAAATATTATTTTCTCATTCATGAAAGTGATTCAAGGTAGGTCAAAACCATATAAACTTTATAGGACCAAAGTGGGAGAAAGATATAAATTTATAAGTACTAAGTCTTGAGCATTTCATTTTGGTGCCCAAAAGGATTTAGTTAGGTCTTGAAAATTTAATTTTAGGGCTTGAAAGGAACCTAGGTGTCTATGTATAGTCATTTTGTGAAAGTTTTACAAGTTTGAAACTTAAGAAAAGGGGCCAAAAACTTCAAAATCACTTCATTTGGTGCATAAAATTAACACTTAGATTGTAAATTCTTAAAAATATTTATTTGGTTCTATATCTTTATACTTGTTTATTTTTCCTTAAATGAAGAATGTGTGTGTGCTCTCCCCCCCATATCTTTTAGGTAACTTAGGTGGACCAAAAGTTATTATTGATTGAAATTTATGCCATTTTCTAAGGCATGAAAATAATGTTCTTGAGGCTCTCCCCAGAACCCATATGGTTTGGGTGATCTACACACAACCTCTAAAGTCTTTTCACTTAGTGATTTATTTTATGCAACTTGTCTTGTGAGCAGGAGTTCATAGCCTCCTTACGAGTTCTTAAGGGAAGACTTGACCCAAGGTTTCATCTCCCAACATTATTTCAACCCTAGTCTATGGTAGGGTATATAAATTAGGGAAAACATATTATTATTTCCAAGGGGTTGAGTGGCTAACCTTTCCAATCATAATGAAAATCTAAGTCAAGTCTAGCTAACTAGGGGATTCCACTAAGAAGTACATGGATGGAATTTGTATGAAAAATAATATACCCTTGCATAGTAAGTTATCCATTATGAACTCAATTGATGTGAGGCATCTCTCATGTTAATAACACTTGGGAACATCTAAATGATCAAAAATTTAAGTTTTAGAACAACCCCACTTGCTATAAACATATTATTGATGTAGGTTGAATAGAATGAAGTTCCATATCACCATATAATCTCTTGAGATAAGGAGGTGTAAAAAGCCTACTTATTCATTCACTTTTATTTTTGGATTAACACTTAAAAACCTCTAAAGAGCATGTATATAGATGGAATTTAATAATATTATAAAACCTTGTCAGTTTTAGGATCTAAGATGTTTACATTTAGGTGTTTATGCCATTTTATCTTTTATTGCATGATTTTTTTATTCTAAATATATATTTTATTTATTATGTCACATAAAATAGAGTCTTGTCTTGTACATTACTTCATTAATTAAGGACACATTATGCTAGCCATTTTTATCACATACTTTTGCCTTAGTATTTTGACAAATATTTGGGTGTGTCACTTGATTGGAAAGGGTAACATTACATTTCCCAAATCATTTCAATTTTTGTGACTTTAAGTCTTAAAATAAACATTGATTACATATTTAAAGTATGATAACATCCTTACATTGCTTGAATCATTTCATAGACTTATTCACCTTGTGTCCAAGATTCAAATTTGAAGCCAATCCATGTCCTTTTGGGATCTTTTACCTAGTGTCGTTATGCCATTCACCTTTATCTAGCTTGTTTGATCAAAGAAGCCTAGTTTCCTAAGTTGAGTTTTCAATTAACCTTGATAAGTTTGAATCCAAACATTTATTGATTTCTATTTATGCCTTATGTGATATGGGCCTAGACATTGATCTTTCTCTTTTGGGTTGTGTAACTTAGGTTAATTCTTTACCCAACTTGAAAACTATTATTTTTGCCTTAATATGGGAAAAATAACCTATCTTACATATGCCTTTTTGTTTCATGCCTTATACCAATTGATCAAGTTCATGTCTATAGTTGAATGCCTAGTCTATGCTAAAGTGTTTCAGATTTGTTAGATTAAATCTCACCTTGATTTTAAGTGTAGCTTTTGTGCTTGTTTTACCAAAATTCCTAGCACATGCCTATTTTGAGCCTAGTTTTTGATGCCTTGTTTGGCCAAAATACCTATCAACTTTTGCTTTATTAGATTAGACTTGTTTAGAACACTTTGAACCTTGATTTTAGAATTAAAGTTGTAATTCATCTAATTAAAATTTTTGTGTTAGACATTTAACAATAGACATTTGATGTTAGGTTAATTTATATGAAGTTTTAACATAGACCATTTTAGAGATGCAGATGTACCTTTTGAACAAGTTAGACTGAGTTTGAATCATTTCTCGTTTGGACATTATTTGTTTAGATTTTGTATAACTCTAGGCTTTTTATGGAATGTTCATCATTAATGTGGATATGTTTTGATACACTTATGGTGGATTCATGTATAATAAAATTTATAATAGAATAACTTCAAAATTTGACTTTTTTCGAGACCCCTATGGTGAAGAAGTGGTTTGTGACATGGATCCATATCCTCCTTACAATCCTCAATCTAGGGAATAAAGCCAAGATCCTTAAGCATAATGTATGGTGGTACCTTCTTTAGGCTGGTTGATATATAATGTTTACCCTCTTACTGATCATGGTGTTTATTATCACACCTATACCATTAACCCTCCTTCAGATTGTGTGAGTTACCAAGCTCCACCACATCTAAGGATTACTATACAAGGACCTCATCCTTTTTCTTATGTGAGTAAACAAGCTCCATAACACACCACCATTTCTAATCTAGGACCTTATATTCTGGCTTGTACAAGCAACCGAGGTCCATAATGCCCTACCATTTCTATATTAGGACCTCATATTTTAGCTTGTGTGAGCAACCAAGATCCATAATGCCATACCATTTCTATACCAGGACCTCATCCTTTAGATTATGTGAGCAATCAAGCTTCATAACACCCCACCATTTCTATCTTAGGATCTCATCCTTTGGATTGTGCAAGAAACCAAGATTTACAATGCCCTACTATTATCATTCCTATCCATTCCAAGTATGGTATCTCATTATCCCAACCAATTTGTCTAATCACAACTTGATAGGTCACAATTACTATCTTAGGCCATAAACCAACATTTTTTAAGCCTTTCATTATCCAACCACTAGCCATTATTCATTTTTTGTCAACCATTCCCCACTTTATAAAACTCTTACCAATTATCAAGCCAAAACCAAGTCAATCAGTACCTCCCCAACCAAACCAATCATTCAAAGACCAAGATGTACTGAAAACTAATATTTTACAACTGATTATAAACCAAGGCCAAGAAAACCAACCAATTTGAGATGTTTTTATTGAAAAACCCATTTATGATGAGTCAACTTGTGATGAATCACCTCTTAGTACTATACCTTTAGCAAAAAGTCTCACTGTGATAAGCCAGTCTTTATTGAGTCACTTCTTAATGATTATAACTACCTTTGAGAAAATCATTATCTCAAACATATTCTTGTTTTTAAAGACCCTCCCATTGATAAGCTAGTCTCTATAGAGTTATCTCTTAACCTTTTTCCTATTGTTGAGAAGTCCCACTTTGACAAACCAGTCTCTATGGAGCCCATTATGCTATCATAGGCAATTAATTATCCCATACCAAACATTCAAAAATATACTATTATAGTAACATATACACCAAATGAAGAATCACCATTGAAGTTAGGTTCTATTATTTAACTAAAATCATATTTAGCATCAAAAGTAGAATCAATGTCAGTCTCAATATTAGATTTAGAGTCCATTGAGTTGAAATCAACTTCAAAATCAAAATTTGTTCATGGATGTTACAAAATTGGCTATGCATGCCTTTTAAAATCAATTTGAATACATTTTTGATCCTTATATAGTTTTTGAGGATGTTTACTTTAATTTTGACACAAGTTCTCTTAGTATCTTCTATGAGGATTATGCTTCCTCTTCCCATTCCATTCCCATTCCACATGCCATTAACACCAACCAAGCTAGCTATTTTATTGACCTTTCACCTCCCACAAACATTGATTAGGACTGATAAAACCACACCTTATTGAACTATATCCATGGTGACATATCAGTTGAAGAACACCAAGGAGGCCAAGACCACAATCATGCAGAATAAGAACAATTTCCTAGTGAAACCTTTTTAGAGGTGCTAGAGGATAATCAAATTTCATACTTAACATCTTCTAGTGAAACTTTTTTGAAGGAACTAGAATACAATCAAATTAAAAATCTAATATTCTTAGTAAAACCTTTTCATAGGTGCTATGGGATAATCAACACAACTTCATTGGTCAAAACCTCTTTGAGGTGCCAATAGTTGAGAAAAAAAGTTCTTCACTACTTGATGAAGACATTATCAAAGCTGAAATAAAAATAGCTTCCAATCTACAACATAATCAGATGGTAGTTACTCTTAGTCCCAAATAACAAAAAAATATGGTGGTCCTATTGCGAGCATATTCAAAAGTCTTTGGACCCACCATAACTAAAATTATGTTGAATTTGAAATCATCAATATTGTTTGTGCCTAAAAACCTTGATATTCATTTATCACATAAACATTATAATCCACATTTGCATCATCAAATCAAACCTATCATCCACTATTTATTTGTATTTACCATCCCTGATTGCACTTTCATTTTTATAGGATACAAAGATACCTTGTTTTGATGTTTGAAGGAAATAAAATCAATGACCAACGAAGATAACAATAATATTTTTGGCATCCAAATATATAGTAGGTTATTGATAGAGAAGCTATTCAAAAGAGGTGTGGGATACAAATTTACATGATTGATTATTATGGTTGTGTAATATGCTGACCAGGATGTGAATCTTCACATCAATAAGAACAACATAATCATATAACTTTTACTAAAAACCATACCTTTTTCTAAGAACATTTAGCTTGCCATTTTCAATTTCCATTCCTCTTACCATTATTTCAAACCCTACCATTTATCTTGTCTTATCACTTGGGGGAAACCCTCTTTCCATTATATCTAATTTCCATCCTATCATCTTCCTAAACCCATATCTTTTACCATTTTACCATGCCTTCCCTATTTAGACTAAAGCTTATTTTTAGTCATCTTGCCTAACCTTTTTCGATTTTGGAGCCATTGGTTCTTCCCATACCTTTTATGAGGGGATTCTGATCTAGTTTTTGAATTCCATGTTTAAATGATAGTATATGAAAGTAGTGTGATAGTACATCTAGCAAGTTATCTTTCATTTACAATTGACAAGTGTCATGGATTATAACTTCCTAGGGGCAAATCCACGTTCCACCTTGTGTTACTAATTATAACCACCTATGGAAAATTAGTAGCACATATGTATGTCATTATTTACTAATTATAACCACCTATGGAAAAATTAGGAACAAAAACTTTACCATGCATTTTCACATCATCTTGTCATTACTATTCTCATTTGTTTGGCCATTTATCTCAATTTTAGAATTTATTGTGACCTAGTCAGTTCTCCCCACCTTTTGTGTTGGTGTAACTACTATGACTTAAGTTCCTAATGAGATTATGTAAGTCATGTTCAACTCATGTTGAGGTCATTTTATTCCCCATTTTCTATACAATCTCATCATTTTGAGAGTGGTATCTTGTTATTCTCTAATGAGTTAAGATATCTCAAAATTCCAAAAACATTCAAAAAATTTAAAATACAAAAACATTTGTTCTTTCTAAGCCTAGTTAGTCATCCTTGATTTACCCTACTAGGGAAAATCCAATATTAGGATGATTTATTTTGATTTTACTTTCAATATTTTTATGTGTTTGTTTGATTTTAGTATTGTGCCTTAACTCAATCTATATGTGTTCATTGGATGATTCCTTGCACATTACTCTTGAGTCCATCCATATTCATAAATCAACATGATCATCATAGTTTTTATCATTGGTGCATTATTTTCAATCATTTATTGGATTAGGAGTCAATCCTTATGTATATTTTGATCATTTATCATGGTGTTTTATATCATGATGCATACCATCACATGTTACAACAAAAATCAACTTAGGAATTCTTAAAATCAATGGAGCCACAAAATTTTCTCATTGGTAACCTTGGAAAATCCTCCCACCTTCCTTGATCAAATCAACCCATTGACCATTCTAGTTATATCAATGTTAATAATGACCAAATATTTAAAATTAATCAATTCTTTATTATTTTAATCATATCTTTCATCACTTTTTTCATCCTTGTATTCTTGGTTATCTATGTATTCTTTAATCATTAGAACATTGTATCTAAATTTATGCCTATTCATCTTTAATCTGTGAAACAGATTACATCCTTGCGTTATGCTTACCAATATACCCTACTAGGACACAATAAAAAATAATTTTTTACTCTAGGTCATCTTAATGATTATAACCACCTATGGTAAAATCATTATTTCAACTCATCATCCCTAATTGGAACATATGCCATTGCTACTGATTATAACTGTCTTTGGGTAAATCAGTGCCTCAACCTTTGTTACTAATTATAACCACCTTTAGGTAAATCAATACTTGTTATATCAATGAATTCAAACATTATCTCAACTAAATTAATATCACCCATGGGTTAATTTGATTCTTCTTATTTATTTTTTAGGAACCATCCATCAAATGTATGTGTCAGCCACTCCATCGAGGGGGCATAATTACTAGCTTCCCAAACATTATTTGGATATTTTTATTCAATCATTATCTTCTTTTCAACCTATTTCATTAATTGAGAATACATTACTGGTCCTATATCTTTCAATAGCTTCCCAAATAGGGGAAAACTATAGACACCTAAAACTAGCCACAACTAGCTTTTGACTGGACTTCAAATTGATTCCTACCAACCACTGCAAATTAAGCTTAAGAATTATTAAATATGCCAAATTTACTTATGAATCATTCATAATATCTTAAAATCACATTGAGACATCCATAATTGGGGTATCCTATTATATGCAACCATAACCTCTCACAGATTCATCCCTAATCATCTTATGGCATCACAATAGTCAATTTGGCCTATGGACCTATTAAGTGGGGCACATGAATAAATATAAAATATTGAAAGAGATAAATGGGTAATCAAAATTAATTAATAATCTAAACAAAATTAAATTTCTATTTGAATTATCCATGTACAATTAATGATTAACTAAAAAAGGAAATTATAAATTATAAATATCCTAGCCTTTCATCATGACCTTTATGAGTTGTCAAGCTCTTTGAAAATATCCTAAAATATCTCATTTTTAAGACCCATGACTATTCATTTTAAATCATGATTAATTGACAACTATTAATTTTACTAGGGTTATATTTACTCACCTAGGTTAGGTTTGAACCCATTCCAAGCCTTAACTCCACCTTGACTTACCTTGGGTAGGGGTTTTATCCATTTTTGATAAATACAATGCCTTATTATTAAATTTTAAGATATTTTGGTGAAAAATTATCATGCAAAAATTATTTAAAATCTTTGATAAGAGTAGTGTTATAATGAAAAAATTTCCTTGCAAGTAGTGTTATAATGCTAAAATATTGAGCTAAGCCACAACACAAGCCATGGTGATAAGGAGAGAAGGAGCTACACAAACTCCATTTCCAAAGATTATTTGAAGAAAAATCTAAGAAAGCCACTCAAAAATACATTTAGATCTCCTAAATAAGGTAAAGGATTCATTATATTTTGCATTTTAGTTGTGATTTCATTTATCTTTTGTTAACTAAGCTCACCCATAAGATCTAGTTTTGGAGTGCAAGTGTTAGTATGTTTATTAAAGTTTTTGTTACTGGAAGTTAAATGAATAAGTGGTTTGTGAGATGGATCCATATCCTCCTTAAAATCCTCAATCTATGGAATAAATCTAAGATCCTCAAGCACAATGTTTGATGGTACCTTCTTCAAGCCGATTGATGTACAATGTTTTCCCTCTTATCACTCATAGTGTCTATTATGACAACTATACCATTAACCCTCCTTCAAATTGTGAGAGTCACTAAACTCCACCATGTTCAAGGATTACCATACTAAGACCTCATCCTTTAGCTTATGTGATCAACCAAGGTCTATAACACCCCACCATTTTTATTCTAGGACCTCATCTTTTGGCTTGTGTAAGAAATCAAGCTTCATAATACCCTACCATTTCTATATTAGGACCTCATCTTTTGGCTTGTATGAGTAACCAATATCCATAATGCCCTACCATTTCTATACCAAGACCTCATCCTTTGGCTTGTGTAAGAAATCAAGCTCCACAATGCCCTACCATTTATATCTTAGGACCTCATCCTTTGGCTTGTACAAGTAACCAAACTTTGAAATGCCCTACCATTATCATTCTTGGCCATTCCAAGTATTGTAGCTCATTATCCTAACCAATTTGTCCAATCACAACTTGATAGGTCATAGTTATTATCTTAGGCCATAAACTAACCTTTGTTAATCCTATCATTATCCAACCACTAGACATTCTTCATTTTTTGTCAACCATTCCCCACTTTAGAAAACCCCTACCAATTGTTAAGCCAAAATTAAGCCAATCAGTACTTCCATAACTAAACCAATCATTTGAAGACAAAGATGTATTCAAAATTGGTATTTTACAACTGATTACAAACCAAGGCCAAGAAAACCAACCAATCAAATATTTTTTTGTTGAAACAACCATTTTTTATGAGTCAACTTGTGATGAATCACCCCTTAATATTATACATTTTGTCAAAGAGTCTCACTGTAACAAGTCAATATTTGTTGAGTCACTTTTTAATAATTATTACCACCTTTGGGAAAATCATTATCTCAAACATATTATTGTTTTTAAAATAGCCTACCATTGATAAGCTAGTCTATATGGAGTTGTCTCTTAAGCTTTTTCCCATTGTTGAGAAGTCCCATTTTGACAAACTAGTCTCTATGGAGCTTATTATGCCATCATAGCCCATTACTTGTCCCATACCAAACATTAAAAAAGAAATTATTATAGAATTATCCAAACTAAATGAATAATTGACATTTATGTTAGGTTTTATTCTTGAACCAACATTATATTTAGCATTAGAAGTAGAATCAACATCAATCTCAACATTGGATTTAGAGTCCATTGAGTCAGAATTAGCTTCAAAATCAAAATATGTTCATGGATGTTACAACATTGATTATGCATGCCTCTATAGATCAATTTGAATATATTTTTGATCCTTCTATGGTTTTTGAGTATGATTACTTCAACTTTGACACAAGTTCTCCTAGTATCTTCTATGAGGATTGTGCTTCCTCAGCCCATTCCATTACCATTCCACATGCCATTAATACCAACCAACCTAGAAATTCTATTGACCTTACACCTCCCACAAACATTGATTGGGACTGATATAATCACACCTTATTAAACTACATCCATGGTGACATGTCAATTAAAGAAGATCAGGGAGGCCAAGACCACAGTCATGTAGAAGAAGAACAATTTCCTAGTGAAACTTTTTTGGAGGTGCTAGGGGATAATCAAAGTTCACACTCAATATCTTCTAGTGAAACATTTTTAGAGGAACTAAAATATAATCAAATTCAAAATCCAATATTCCTTAGTGAAACCTTATAAGAGGTAATATGGGACAATCAAGATAAATTCATTGGTGAAAACCTCTTTGAGGTACCAATAGCTAAGCACAAAAGTTCTTCACTACTTGATGAAAACATTATCAAAGATGAAATAAAAATATCTTCCAATAAATATAATAATTATATGGTAGCTACTCTTAGTCCCAAATAATATAAAAATATGGTGGTCTTATTGAGAGCATATTCAAAATTCTTTGGCCCCACCACAACCAAAATTATGTCGAATCCAAAATCAGCAATATTTTGTGTGCCTAAAGACCCCGATCTTCATTTGTCACCTAACCATTATACATTCCATTATAATCCACATTTACATCACCAAATCAAATCTATCATCCAATATTCATCTGTATTTACCATCCTTGACCGTACTTTCATTTGTAGAGGCTACAAAGATACCTTATTTCAATGTTTGAAGGAAATAGAATCAATGAACAGTGAAGATCACAACAATATTTTTGGCATCCAAATATATAGTAGGTTCTTGACAAATTATCCATTGAAAATAGCTATGGGATAGTAATTTACATGATTTATTATTCTGTTTGTGTCATATGCTGACCAAGGCATGCATCTTCACATCAAAAAAAATAATAGAATCATATACCTTTTGCCAAAAACCATACCTTTTGCCAAAAAAATTTACCTTACCATTTTCATTTTCTATTTCTCTTACATTTATTTCATACCCTACCATTTATCTTGCCTTATCATTTAGGGGCAACCTTATTTCCATTATATCTAATTTGCATCCTATCAATTTCCTTAAGTCATATCTTATACCATTTTACCATGCATTTCCTATTAGACTCAAGCTTATTTTTAGCCATCTTGCCTAACCCTTTTTTGATTTTAGAGCCATTGGTTCTTCCCACACCTTTTGCAAGAGGATTCTGATCTAGTTTTAGTAGTTTTTTAATTCCATGTTTAAATTATAGTTTATGAAAGTAGTGTGATAGTGCATTTATAAAGTTATCTTTTATTTATGATTGACTAGTGCCACAGATTATAATTGCCTAGGGGAAAATATGTGTTCCACCTTGTGTTACTAATTAAAACCAACTATGGGAAAATTAGTAGCACATACTTATGTTGTTGTTTCCTAATTATAACCACCTATGAAAAAACTATGAATAACACATTTACCATGCATTTCTACATCACCTTTCCATTATTATTCTCATTTGCCTAGCCATTTGCCTTAAATTTAGAATTTGTAGTGACCTAGTTGATTTTCCATACCTTTTGTGTTGGTTAAAATACTATGACTTGAGGTCATAATGAGATTATGTAGGTCATGATTGATTCATGTTGAGGTCATCTCAGTCCCCCTTTTCCATACACTCTCTCCATTTTACAAGAAACTTAATCTAATTCCCTCACCATTTTTTGAGTGGTATCTTGTCAATCTCTAACAAGTTAAGATATATCAAAATTCCAAAAACATTCAAAAAAATTAAAATACAAATAAATTTGTCCTATCTAATCTTAGTTAGTCATCCTTGATCTACCCTACTAGGATAAATCGATTGTTAGGATGTTTTCTTTTGCTTTTACTTTCAATATTTTTGTGTGTTTACTTTTAGTGCTATACTTCAACTTGGTCTATATGTGTTCATTGGGTGATACCTTACATATTGTTCTTGAGTCCATCCATATTCATACTTCAACATGGTCATCATGGTTTTTATCATTAGTGCATTATTTTCAATCATTTATTTGATTGGGAGTCAATCCTTATGTATATTTCAATCACATTATCATGGTGTTTTATATCATGATGCATACCATCACATGTTACAACAAAACTCAACTTCAGAATTATAAGAAGAAATGGAGCCATAAAATTTTCTCCTTGGTAACCTTGGCAAATCCTCCCACCTTCCTTGATTAAATCAACTCATTGACCATTCTAGTTATATCAATGCTAATAACAAACAAATATTTAACATTGATCAATTTTTTATTCTTCTAATCACCTATTTCATCACTTTTATGAATATTTATTTATAGTTGCTTCAATCATTAGACCATTGTATCTAAATTTATTCCCACTCATCTTTAATTTGTGTAGTAGATTAAAACTTTGAGTTATGCTTTCCAATCTACCCTATTAGTTCACAATCAAAAATCATTTTTTATTCTAGATCATTTTAATGATTATAACTACCTATGGGCAAATCATTATTTCAACTCATCATCCATAATTAGGGCATATGCCATTGCCACTGATTATAACTATCTTTGAGAAAATTAGTGTTTCAACCTTTCTTATTGATTATAACTACCTTTGGGTAAATCAATACTTTTTAGATCAATGCATGTAAGCATTATCTCGATTAGAATAATCTCATCCAATGGTTAATTTCATTCTTATTCTTGCTTTCTTTTCAAGGGACCATCCATCAAATGTATGTGTCAGCCACTCCCTCAAGGAGGCATCATTATAGGCTTCCCAAACAATATTTGGAGCTTTTTCTTCAATCATTATCTTCTTTTCAGCCTATTTAATTATTTTATAAAACATTAATATGCCTATAGATTGCAATATCTTCCCAAATAGAGGTAACTATAGACACCTAAAACTGGCCACAACTTGCTTTCGACTGGACTATAGATTGATTCCTTCCAACCATTACAAATTAAGCCTAAAAATTATTAAACATCCTAAATTTTCTTATGCATCTTTCATCAAAGCTAAAAATCACATTTAGATATCCATAATTGGGGTATCCTATCATATGCAACCATAACCTCTAATGGATTCATCCCTAATCATCCTATGGCATCACAATAGTTCATTTGGCCTATGGATTTATTAAGTGGGGTACATGAACAAATATCAAACCTTGAAAGAGATAAATGGCTAATCAGAATTAATTAATAGGATAAACTAAATTAAATGCCTAGTTGAATTATCCATATTCAATTAATGAATAACTAAAAAAGGAAATTAAAAAATTCAAATATCGTAGCCTTTCATCATAACCTTTGTGAGTTGTCAAGCTCTTTGAAAATATCCTAAAATATCTCATTTTGGATACCCATGCCTATTTGTTGCAAATCATGATTAATTGACAACTATTAATTATATTGGGTTTATATTTGACTAACTTAGGTTGGGTTTGAACCCATTCCAAGCCTTAACTCCACCTTGAATCACCTTGGCTTGGGGTTTTATCCATTTTATATAAACACAATGCCTTGCTTATTTAATGTTAATCTATTTTGGTGCAAAGTTATCATGCACAAATGACTTCAAAGCTTTGAGAAGAGTAGTGTTATAATGAAAAAATTGTCTTTCAAGTAGTGTTATAATGCCAAAATCTTGAGCCAAGCCATAACACAAGCCATGGTATCAAGGAGAGAAAGATATACACAAACTCTATTACAAAAGACTCTTTGAAGTATAAGTCGATAAAACCACTTAACAATGCATTTATAACTCCCAATGAAGGTAAAATATTCATTATATTTTGTATTTTAGTTGTGCTTTCATTTATCTTTTGTTAACTAAGCTCACCCTTAAGATATATTCTTGTAGTGTAAGTGTTAGTATATTTATTGAAGTTTTTGTTACTAACCTCATTTATTAGATTATCATGATCACAATAGCCCAAGAGTTAAGTTTTCCAAGTTACAAGCTAGGTTAATGTTGTACTTACTTTCCACATATTACACAATTCACACACAAACCAACACATAAGGGATAACTAAATTAGTATGGGGCCCTCTACAGAGTATTTTTTATGTAAGAAGCACTCATTAATAGAGGGGTATTTAGTGTCATCTCGATAACATGTTACCTTTAACCCATTTTCCCCTCGGGGTCACTATAAATATTAAGAACTAGGGTTTTGCAATTTCATGAGGAGTGATAATCTATGACCTAGATTTGAATGCACTAGAGCAAAGATGAAGACAAAGCCAAATCATATAGGTGGTCACATTATTTTTAGTAGGTATTCTATATAAGACACCTATGTTAGGTTTAGATAGTATCATCGATGTAACCATCCCAAACATATGAGTGTCTACAATTTTAGAGGCATTGAATCCAAAATTTGGTCATTATTCCATAATACTCTTTGAGTCTACTTTGTTCCTATTCTATATCTAGAACTATATTAACATCATAACCAACTAAGTACATTACTTCCTTGTCATTTCCATATCTAGCACAATTATACTCACTATTTTTTTCCTATCTCAATTTAATGAATTCCATATATGTTATATTTGAGTTTAGTATCTAATTGTACTACTTTAGAGATAGTTTATCACCCTTGTAACTTATTCTCTCTATCCCCTTTAATCCTATATAACCCCAATCTAGATCATTTTAGGGTTAAACACTATTGTGGCCTCATCCTCACACCATTTAATGGTTAGTTTCAAAAAAGTTAAATATTCATTTGAGTCATCCTACACGTTTCACAAGTTGTCTAAAATAAATTATCAAAAGTTTTCAATATAAATATAAATCAAATGTCATTCATTGTTCCTAGCTTATAATTATCTATTGATCATTTATAAACTACTAAACATTGATAAAATATACCCTATTATTATCAATCTTAATATGATTCACTAGTAGAATTCACAAGCCAAGTTTGAAGCATTTCAAATAAAATTAAGAGTTAACATTGGCATGTACCAAAACCAAATTTATAACTACATACATATAGTCAAGGAGCATAAATAAATAATTAATCTAGGTTGTATAACTAGGTGTGTCTTTATTCACTCTTTCAAGTATCTGGATACGTAAGAAACAATCAATTATCAATGTGGGTAATCGGGGCCAACTCAACCCATTAGACTTCCTCTTTTTTCTAGTTTATAGATTTATATAGGACTTTCATGTCAAATAGAAGGAATAAAAATATTTCTAGGTAACATTAAAAAAATATGAACATATAAAAACTCTATGTAGACACATACATATGCAGTAGAGCAGTTCTAGTTTTATCACTTTAATGGTGAACAAATCCATAATCAATGGACAAGATCACAATGTGTACTTATCTAAGGAGTGTGGACCTATCTATATTTATCCATAAAATCTAATTCTAAACATGATATGTCATAGTATTTTATTGTTTTTTATCACTATCGTACATGAAACCAATAAATTCCAAGTATTCTACTCTTGGTTGTATTAACTATTTTTAACATATGCCACTTGTCAATTTTGAATTTGAATAATCAATTTAGCCATTTCTACTTTACATTTGGATTTATGTTTAAATGTCATATATTACAATATGAATAGATCTATCAAGTTTTATACATATTAAACAAACATTTTCTATGTTTTATAAAAAATAGGGTAAACCATATTGGTGAACCCATACATTTTTTTGAGCATTGATTTTATGATTTTTTCATAAGATTTCATATTGGAATTCTAATTTCCATACATACAAATATTTTATTTTTTTGGTTTTAAATTTCTTTTTATTTTTATTTATTTATAGAATTGTGTTTCAACAATTGTAAGACTCATTGGAGTTGTCATTATGGGAAACTGGTCATAAATTTTATCTGAGTCATGGTTTGATGGGTATCGATCCAATAATCAAGCCACTAGATAGTAGTATATATGGACTTTAATTTTAACATACCTCATGGCATATCAAAAATTCATAGGGATTTTAATTCTCATTCATAATAATCCTTTGACTATTTGGTTATATAGTGCATTCATAAGCGGTTAGCCTAAGGAAGTTAATTTGAATATACCTTAGAGATGATATAGTTCTCTTTTATGATGTTGGTATACTTTTTAATAATTTATTATTTGGGATTTGTTCACTATATATATATATATATATATATATAGAACAAATCCCAAAGAATAATGATTATAAAGTGTACCAACATCATAAACAAATCAACACACCTTGCCTAGTTACACCCATTGTATCTTTCCTTTTACACATTTGCATGATTCCGTCTTATGCCACACAATAAGTTTACTTATCTTGTTCTTATAAGGCAAAATGATTGATTTGGTGGAATATATATAGATCAATTCCATATTATTTTGGTCTCTTATAAAATGGGTTATAAAGATGTATTTTCTCAAAGTGATAATGTAACTATTCAAATTTATGTACAAGTCAAAAATGATGTTGATGATGAACATGATAATCAAGATAATGAAATCAAATATGATAATCAAGATAATCATGAGGGATTCAATAGATTGATTCCAAGTAACTTAATGGGGTAGATCATGATCAAGTTAAATAATAGTCCATTTTTTGTCAAGGACTATTTTAATATCCCAAACATTTGGATAGGGTTATCAAATTTATCTTAGAACCTAAAATTTAACATCAATTTAAGATTATAATATCCCAATAATAACAACAAGAGGTACCTTTTCAAGTTATTAATACTACCACCTCAAGTGTTTTAGTTTCTATTATTGCTTCTATTCCTATATTGACAGCTCTAGTTATATATGTGACATCCCTAGATATGGGAACATAACAAGGATTACATAAAATAAATATGTCTATTTTCAAAAAAAATCATACACATCTCATTTGATTACTATACATGGTCCATCACCAACCTAACTTAATGCAAATTCTCTTGAATAGACTGTTATATCCCTACATGCTAAGGTGTTTTAATTAGAGCAATGTGTATCTATAATTAGTCATTCAATAGATTCCTATCTTTTATTTATAATATTTTAGCATCTAAGATAACATGTTAACCATTAATATTAGGCTTTTTAGCTTCTAAAATTCCTATCTATAAAGTTAAAGGTAATCTCAAATAACATATTTGATAATTTCATGCAACATACTTGGATTATTCATACAACGATAAATTAATAACCAAGATCTTCACACGAATCCTCACATAATATGATTTATGATGGTTTTATGATCTTCCATTTCAATTATTTAAAAAATTCAACCCTTTATCATATCAGTTTCTAGTACACTTCTCTATTAACATTGGTGAGAAACTATCCTATGCATAAATTGATAAAATCAACCAAGGGTCTAATGAGTGAATCAATGAATATGTTATTTGATATAAAAATATAATAGCTAAGATGAAAAATTATATATCAAATAATGAGTTACATATCTTCAAATATTTTTTTAGTGTCATTCCATGATTCTATCATGTTTGATAAATTTAAATCTTTTAATGCATTACACCATACAATCAAAGAATGAGAAGTCAAAATCATAGATTTGAACAAATTCAAGTATAAACCAAATTAAAAAACTAATTTTAAAATAAAACCAAGCTACAAGTTCAAATGTAATTAAATTAAGAATGAAGCAAAAATAAAAGTCAATACAATATTGAAACCAATGAATAAGCTTTAGTTGAAAACTCCAACAAGGATAAAAATTTCATGGTTACCATCATCTCCTCATGTCTTGTTACCAAAATTAATTGAGTGTCATATCATATCTCTAATTCCATGATTAATGGATTATATGAATAATTAATCCACATTATGGGGGCCCAAAACTATGCACATGAGGGACAAATTCATGTTAGAGATGACTCACAATTTTAAGAGTGAATACACACAAAATAATCTAAATAGAACATTAAAAACACATTCAATGGATCAAAATTTTGATACTTGAATACATTCAACTTATATTCAATGATATTTAATAGGGAAAGGAACAATGATGTACAATTCATGTACGACATACTATATATGTAAAACATGCTATCTATTAGTATAATTATTCAAATAACTAAGTTGTTGGTTGGATGTATATGTTACATATTTATATGAAAAACACAAGACACAATTACAACTATTTATGGTCATAATGAAGATAATTATTAGTCTTTTTATCTTCCTTGAAACGTGATGATTGAGATTTTAGGTACATGGAAACTAGGTGTCCAACTAGACAACTAACAAATTCTAGGTTTGAAAGTGACACTTGTCAAGCCACATTATTAGGAAAATATAACACATGGATTTTTTAGAGATAAGACAAGTGTAGGAATGTGAATATGTGAAAATGTGCCAATGAGGTGTGTAGGGTTGTGTTTCATCTTGACATAGAGGAATGCATATGACTATAAATTAGTGCGATGCTGGTGTATGATGTATACACATAAGTTTTTTAAACTTTATCATTTATTGAAGATTTATCTTTTGAAACAAGTGATCGAGTTTGAATATTGTTGAGATCACACCTTAAAGAGTGCATCAAGAAATGGGTGGGTAAGCTATTGGTGCTTTATAAGAGGTATTGTTGATTATTTATCATTTCTATATCCATTATTGATTATTGGTAAGCTAACACATGGATGTTTTAGAGCTAAGACAAGTGTAGGAATGTGAATATGTGAATAGGTGCCAATGAGGTGTGTAGGACTATGTTTGATCTTGACATAGAGGAATACATATGACTATAAATTAGTGCGATGCTGGTGTATGATGTATACACATAAGTTTTTTAAACTTTATCATTTATTGAAGATTTATCTTTTGAAACATCTGATCGAGTTTGAATATTCTTGAGATCACACCTTATAGAGTGCATCAAGAAATGGGTGGGTAAGCTATTGGTGCTTTATAAGAAGTATTGTTCATTATTTATCATTTCTATATCCATTAAAACTTCCTCAGATTTGATACCTTAAATTATTTCCTTTCATCTTTCATATTATAGCTATATGAAGACCTATAATTTCCTACTATTTTGATTATTTTGATGTAGTTATAGCCTTCATCCATCACTTCAAAACTAAAACGATCAAATCAATGTACTTTTAAACATTATGATGTAATGTTCATAATTAAATCATCCTGAATGACATAGTTTGAGGGTTAGTCTATTTAGGAATACGTTTATCTAATGATATTGTTAGGTTAATATTTGAAAAGGATTAGAATCATTCACCACTATAAATACAAATCACCAATTTAATCCAATAAAAAGGAATGTTCATTTTCAATTGTTATTTCTTACACTTCTACCCTAAATCTACATTTGGAGGAGTTATTGCTTAGATCTTGTCCTAGAGAGAAAACTTGTCTTATGTAATATTGGATGTAATACAAGGAATCATTTTAGCCTAGATATTGATTCAAAATTTTATATCCTTCCAACCACAATAATATCTTCAAAATCACCATTGGCTAAGGTGAATATTTAGGCTTGACATGTCTTGTCCAAGGTAAGTATATTATTTCCCTAGCTCTTTAATTTAATAGATAAAGTTGTATAATTACTTGGTTAATGAATGCATATCTTCTTGTTTAAACTTTATCTACATTTATAATTAGTGTGTCTATAATATTATTTGAACTTTATATCTATCCACCTTAGGTATCCTAGGTCCCCATTTGCCTACCATGGTTCCTTACCCATTTGATATGTTTATAACTCTTCCCCCTTATATTTCTTAATTGTGATATTTAATTACAAATACAAGACCTAGATAAAGTTATTTAATTGTCTTGATTGCCTAGAGGATTTATAACCCTTTGTATTGACATTGTGTTGTAGGTTCTCCTATTTTTAGGTTTATAGATCCATTTAGTCATATCTTAATTTATTAAGTATCAATGGGATCAAGAGCTAGTTAATCCTAGCTCATAGTTTGGATCTTTAGATAAGATAGTTATAGGTCAATCCTAAATCATTGCATAAATTATGGTGAACCCTATGTGAAGATAGCCATTACCTTCACTTCTTCAGCCAACTATATTGACCATATCAATACAATTCTATTTTTTCATTTTTAGTAAATTATTTTAGCCAACACAATATAGTTTCACAATCATATTTGTTTTCAGCTAGATGTATCAAATGGATCAATAATTTGACTCTTAGACATTTTTACCAAAATTATTTCAATTTTACCATATCAAACATGTTGATATATCTCTATTTAATCATATTTTCAAAAAATATTTTTGACAATCATGACATATTTTTAATCTCAGATCTCAACTTTTCTCTAGAAAACTATATAGAATAACTCAATATAGTTATGATCAAACCCTATTTCTAGTCAAATCTATCGATCTAATTGATATAGTTATGTGTTTACAATTTTTTTGATCAAAACTTAACTTCCAATTAATTATATCGATCTACTCAATATAATTAGGCATTTAGATATCTTTTGTCTAAACCTTCTTCCAGTCAACTATATTAAACTACTTGATATAGTTTTATTTTTCCATTTTTGATTTTATTTGAACTATATCGAATTGTTTGACTTAGTTATGTATTGTAATTATTTTCAATAAACTGTGTCGATCTCTTTGATTTAGTATCATATATTTGCCTATAATTTTAACTACATAGATTGTATCAATTTACTTGATATAGTTTTATACTATGTGTACAATTGCATTTTATAATGCCAATATAATTTTGTTTACTTAAATTTTATAAGGATAAGCATGGAAAATTATCTTTTCATTTCAAAATTTAATCACACATTTCATTTCAAGTCAACTATTTATTTATTTAATTCACTGATTGATACAAATTGGATTTTGATATTATTTTTAAAAATTTATTTTCTATTTGTTTGGCTTTCCCTAAAAATAATGTTATGATAGTTTTCAAACTACTTAACTACTATCATGAATATCTATGTGGTGTGATGTTTAAAATCATTTTCTATTGTTTCTAGACATTGTGGCATGAGAGGATTTCCAAAATACTCATAGCCATAGTACAAAGCTAAACATGGACTTTAGTTTCAATTTTCCTCATGTTATATTGGAAATGCATATGCTTTCATTTTTATTTAACTTTAGGAATCCATCCATCCATCTAGTTTTATAGTGCATCGATTAGTGGTTAGCACTAGTACATTACTCTCAACTTACCCTCAAAACTAGGTTTAGTTGACTATGAGAATGATACTTCTTGAATAGTCAGTGCTTTGAAATATTGGGCCAACACTATCTAACAAATTAATTAATATCTTTGGGAGCCTACACATTAGTCAAATCCTTTACCACATCTACCTAATATTATTTTTAAAAAATAGTTAGAAAAAGTAATCAGATTTTAATTTTTGCTTGCTATTATATTTTATATTATAGGTTGTATTTACTAGTGTCAATAAATTTTTTTGATGTTTGTTATAATTACATCAACCAACATGGATATAGTTACCTATGTGTGAAAACCATATCGATCATTTTGATCTAGTCTCTTATGTTTTCCATCCTGAATGCATCAAAATTTTTGATACAGTCTATTTCCTAGTATCTTCATTTCCATGTAAGACAACATAAAAAAAATAGTTTGTTTTTATTTTAATTTTCCCCTAACATAACTATATTGAGTAGATCAATACTGTCTACATTTTTCTAGTTCATAATTGACTGCATTGACCTAGTTTTTATAGTTTGATTCAAAAAACTACCAAAAACACCTATTTTCTATATTAACTACATAATGCTATTTAATAAAATTCATTTTTACCAACATAGCTACCAAATACATTGGCCTAGTTGATAGCATCTATTTTTAGTAACCACCCACATTTTCCTATTAGCTTTGTAATCCAATCAATTATCATGAAGTCATATATTATGATTTTTATTGATACCCTCGACCCTCTCAATTTTTACATGGGTTTATTTTTCCTACCTACTTTGTCCACCACTAAACCTAACACTTCATGATGCAAGTATTCCCAAAATCCATCTAGATCTATTACATGCAACATGGTTGAAATAAATCAAAATAACGATAAAGGTAATTCTAAAAAACTTATAAAACTTGATGATAGTACCATTTACACTCCTTAAAATAATGGAAGTTTATTTAAACTTCCTTATTTCATGGTTGGATCAATCAATACTAATCTTGGGAATCCTCCTCCCAATACCAATACCAAAAATCCTCCTTATACCAATACTAATAAAAAATACACCTATTGATAAAACTCAAATCCTTTCACAAATGGTTAAACAAATGAATGACATGAAAAAATTAATAATTTACAAATACTCCAAATGCAAAATCACATCTTGTAAAAGGATAGTCAACCTCTACTTATCATGTCTTAATAGAATCAAAATTTTATCCCTCCTCCTCTTAGAGATACCAATGGGAATATAATCCCTCAACCTCTCATGCATATTAAAATGTTAAAACATATTTCTAATGAACCTTTGTCACCATTCATTATTTTTATAGACATTGAAAAAATTTCTCCAACTATCACTTATGATGGGACTAAATATCTTGCTATTTTCCTTAAGTCTTTTGGTAATCTCTATAAGGAATGGGTTAAAATTAATACCTTTTCTACTTCTACTTTTTTTTTTAAAAAACCTTCACATGATATTCACTATAATGATATAATAAACTCCACATACATTCTATTTTACAACTAGAATATTTAGTCAATGCTCTAGTTAAGTAATTTCAACATAATGATCTTCTTGGAAGTAGCCTTAACTATTTCATCAATGCTAACAAACTTCTTAACAAATTTGGTCACACTTTAAAAAAATAATGAATGTATTTAACACATAAATAAAAACAAAATATGAATGATGATAATATTTTCAAAATCTTTATTACTACTCTTAAAGACTCTCTTCAATACAAGGTTAGGATCTTTTCTCACCAAACCTTAGAATAGGACTTTGATCAAGCAAACAGAAAATATTTCCTTATAACTCAATTTTAAAATTCACATAATATCATAAAGGAATATTTAAAAAATTCAAATAATGTAATAACTATTACCAATTCTAAACTTAAGCCTCCTTAAACAAAAACATAAGCCACCAAATAAGATACTCAAACTCCCTCCCATCCACACTTTAGTGTGTCAAAAATGAGGAAGTTGATATCTCCATTTAAAATATTCATACATACTAATACTAATCCCCCATCATGGTAGGATCCTAACCAATTTTGTTGGTTTTATGCTGACATTGGTCACTCTTATGAGACATGTCACACCCTTCTAAAATTTATGGTTGACCTCATATTGGGAGAAGATTTTGATCATGATGCTATGATAAAAGTTAACCATAATTAATATATTAAAGCGTATAAAAATAAAAAAATTTAAAAATATATAAATTAAAAACCTCAAAAATCTTCTTCAAATCCTAGTACATAACATTCCAACTAAAATGATTATGCTATTGATGCCAATTATGACCAATATTACACTAAATATTAATATGTGAACACAACCAAGGTTAATTACCACTATAAGCCCAATAACAAAAAAAATTTAGTAAACTTAATAATCCCTCTACATAGGGAAAAAATATTTAAAATAATATAAATAATCCTGCTTAATCTTCAAAATAGCCCAGCAGCGATGAGTCAAATCCACAATAAAAGCCTCAACCTAGTTCTTCCATCCATTATAAGAATATCATCTCTAATCAGAATAAGCATCATGAAATTAATTTCTCCAACTCACATTGTAATTTTCTAGGTGAACTTAACTCTATGCCTTGTAAAATTCCACTCATGGAATAAGTAAGAGCTTCTCCTTATCATCATAAGTTCCTTATGCAATAATTGTAAGAGATTAAAAAAACCCCATCTAATGATTCCAATGTACCTAATTCTCTCTCTAAATATATCATGTCTATGGAAATTCATGCTATTGAAACCATTTCTCCACTTTATTTTTCTATGAAACTATCCATAGAGTTTCTTTAAGAAGACATGATTAATTATGAAATTATTTTTTGATCATTAATAAAACTTTAATAAGGAAAGTCTTGGTGGATGAAGGTTCAAGAATTAATGTTACCTCTCTTTGGTTACTCCAAAAAATTAGATAATACAAAGAAAAAATAAATCAAACTTAAATCACTTGTCACGGATTAGATAAAACCAATCAAAATCCTCTTGGTTGTATTTGGATCCCTCTCATAATTAGACTCAAAACTATACTCACCAAACTTATGGTTCTAGATCTTCCACTTTATTACAACATGTTCTTCATATATTTTTTATGCATCAAATTTTCACCCTTTGGAAGGTATTTCAATCCTTAAAAATTTTATTAAACATGGAAACACCTCAAGGTTTTGGGTACCATATTAAAGGGGTGAATCTCTAGGTTAAAGGTTTAGTTCCCCTTGATGAATCACTTAGGCTCAAACACTACTCTAACATTTGCTAGGAAAAGGGAGATAAACCTACTCTGATGGAGGTGATGTACCAAATATGAACTAATCACTAACATCCAACCAAAATTACACTTCAAATAATATCCTAACCTATACATGACACTAATCCAAATCTACCTCTCTACATCAATATTTCTCATAGATATTTGTGAAGCAACCTTGAGCTAGGAGGACTAATAAGGAGGTCATGGCATGACACTAGTGAAAAAAAACCCATTAAAACCATACACACTCCATTTAAACACTTCAAGAGACATGAAAAAATAATTTGAAACTAAATATGAATGTTAAACAAAGACAACATTCCAAGGAAGTAAATCTATCACTTAGCAAGATCAACTAGTCTAACATGCACATTGAAACAATCCATAGATAAGGTAAAACTAGGTTTTTCTTCATTGATCAAAGGCTGTAAATGGGTAGGGATTTTCCATACCCAAGTGGAGGATACAAACTTAGATAATTAAGGATCAATATATAGATAAAGTGAGAGAGAAGAAGAGAAAGGCACATGAGATAGAGAGAGTTGATGAGTGTCTCATGAGTTAAAAATAAGAGTAGAGTTATTAAACTAAATCAATAGGTCTTAAATTCCATGTGTATCTCCTTTGAAGATGATCCAACCCTCCAAGTGGCATAGGAGTTAGAATGATTGCTTTATACCTTGACTAGCTATCCAAAATTTCCCTTTACTTTGGCTTATTAAATAAAAAGTATACCTCTTGACAGTGAGATCATGTTCTCTTATAAATTTTCTCTACTCTTGAGACATCTCAACTGATCTATTTAGGTTCTCTTTGGCACATCACTTCATTCTCTTACTAGGTGTCTAGAAGACTCTTTATATCCTTAGGCCAATCTTGCATCTAAGTGTCAAAAATTAAATTCATCTTATTCAACTCATCCTATATTCATGTGTGGCCTATTAAAATCATATCAGACCTATAAAAATCCATTTCTAAGCCCCAAACTAGCCCTATGAACTCGTTCTACACCAAAAGATCTAAATTGGCTTCATTCCTTATAGCCATAAAATCATGCAAACCTCCTTATGTAGAGAGTTTTATAGATGGTATTGAGAATATAAAGGTATACTATAGGACCATTATGTCTTTACATCTCTATGAAAATTTTCAAGATTAGAAAGTGAGTGGAGGTGTCATTTTCTATTATTTCTCTTTCCTAACTAGGTCTTAATGAAGCCTCCTTGCATAAAGAATAAAATTTATATCCTAAAGATTAAAACACATGTTAAACCAAAATAAACATTTTATTCAATTTAAGGACCTCCTCCCCATTTTCCATGTCAATTTTTAAGTTCTGACACCTTGTACAGACCTCCCAAGTAGCTAAATATAATATTTTTTGGCCTATTTAATATAGTTACATACCTATAAGTACAAATAAATGGAATTAATGGGAGTATTATACATTATTTAGGTCATTTAATAGTTCATAAAATCCATATTGAGGCATATAAATCCATTTATTTCTCATTAGGTCATTATGGTTCTCCTAGGCAACTTGAAAGTGCCTCCAGGTCTTAATGATGGTTCATAAATATTGGGTGCATAAATATACCAAAAAATTCCAAAAATTAAAATTAAAATAGGTTATATAACTATTCATATAATCCCAAGGTCCCATTAAACACCTCTATACTATATTGAGCAAAGGAAGATAGCTTCTCAGGTTGTTAGTAGGCATTCTATGAGGTCTACGAAGGATTGAGGCCTGGAGGTGCATATTTTATGTTGGAATATGAATATGAATAATTAAGGAAGGTTAAATAAAATATAAATAGATTTTTACCATGTTTATCCAACCCTTTATTATTCTAGTAGGTCTCCTACTCTCTTTTTAGTCAAGCCTTGGGTTCTTAAACCAACCAGCTCAACTTACCCTAGCTGATTGTATTTATCCATTTCTAAAAATATGAAAGATATAAGAATTAAATGGATTATTTTCAATTATATTTAATCTCTCCTTAGGTTCTTTATGGTATCAATCTAATTCTAACTAACTACTTTTGATTTAGCTACTTATATAGGCCTGTGTATTTAATTAGCCTTGTTAGCCCTAAATAAGGTTTGACACCATCTTGTCTTTGTTTCTTGATGAGTTTGAAGGATAATGGAATTTTATTATCATAATATAACCATAATTTTAAAATTAATTAGACCTTTAATTCTTCCTAAGCAATAAATACTCTCATCAAAGTACACAAACCTATGTGTATGGTCTTGAACTATGTATGTAGGGGTAAAACTTTGTTTTGATATTCCTTTTGAAACTCCCTTTGATATCACGACTTTAACTAGTCTCATTTACCTTAAAAATAAATTTTGTTTCATCTTAATACTTTTCATGTATTTTTCCAATCCTTTAGGCTCAAAACTGGCCTATATTACTGAACAGTCCTTTAGGTTTGTGAACTATGTGTATAAATAGGATTGGTCTACAATCTTTTTAATTTAGGATATTTAAATATAACACTAAAAATATTCAAAATCTTATCATTATATTAATTATTTATGAATTCCTTCAGTTCATTTAAACTCATTACTTCATCAATCATCATTGTTCAAGACAAACTCTTTAATAGGTGGCTATAGGTGACTATTTGAAAAGTCTGAGCATGTCATTTTGAGTTGGCCTTATTTAACTCCACCATGACACATGAATTATATAAACCTAGTTATGGTAACTTTATCATCTCTTAAAATGTTCCACTACTCCCATTTTTATCATTTTCAAACTCTTTCTCCTTATTTGTGCCCTCTTTCTCTTGATTGTATTTACACAATTATAAATGGCCATTTTGGTGATTAGAGTGTGAAGTCCATAAATTATGACCTTATTAAACTAGGTCATTGACCATATAAAATTGAATAATACTCATTTAATTTCTCCTATAATTTCATTACAAGATCCATATATCATTTTGAATGCATCTTACCACATCTACCTTCACTATTTCCCTAATGTGTAGAAGCATTAGGCTTGTTTATTTTATCATCAATTCTCTTTTGGATTTATATGTCTTAGTATGTTAATTGTTTATATAAATTAATAATTAATTCATTTATTTAAACCTTGTGTATTTCATTAAATCTATCCTACTTTCATCTTGAAACTCACCTACATTACTTAGCAGACATGTAGGTGTCTATTTAGGATAGTGTGATTATATTTGAGGGTTTGAATGTGTTTGAGGGTTTTTTGATATTCAATGATAATCCTAAAACATCTAAATTACTCTAAAATATAATTATAAACTTGATATCATTTACTTTTCTCAAATCTTTATACTTTACCACCATCACTATCCAAGACAACCTTCTCAATAGATGGATATAGGTGGTCATTGAAGGGGTATGCTCATGTGATATTAATATTAGATTATTTAAACTACACCATGATATATTATAAATATACCTAATTAATAAATCATTATCACTACCTAAATTACATTAGCATTTATGGTATCTTGAAACTTTTTCCCTTATTTGTACAAACTATGTTCATACAATCTACTCTTATACAAAGCTTGTGTATTGAGTGTTGAGTCCCTTCATGAAGTTATACGGTTATTAAAAGGTCAAATAGTGTCTTATTATTTTTTTACCACATATAAATATCTAAAACACCTTCACCATGGATTTAACAAGGTGAAAAAATAGACCTTTCAACTACTGTACACAGGCAACTTCAAATGCATAGTCTTTAAGCGAAGAACACGATGACACTTAGAGAGTGGTACAGATAACATTAAAAGATTAGAGAAAATTTTAGTGAAATAAAAATTTGAAGAAAATTATAAACAAAAACTTGAAATAAAATTAACCATATATAAAATATGTAACAATGGAGAACACTGACAATCACTTGTATTATGCAAAAGAGTCACTTTCCTTGTCAAAAGACCTACACATGCCAACCTGATGAATGAACATGTAATATGATTATACAGACCTATTATGACCTATTATAATTATTTTCATGCATATAATGATCTCACACTTTCACTAGAGTTGCACAAAACCTAGCCTATGGGTTTTCATCCTCAAAAAATTAGTATAGCTCCTTAACAATTATTCATAAAGGTAAGGAGCTCAATCCAGTAAAAAATACCACAAATTGGAATCAAACATGGGTAAATTTTTTTTTATAAAATCTTAGACCCCAAATATGCTTGTATAATTTATACCATGTAATAAAAAATGGCCTTCATGAGCTTGTGAAGGGAGCAATGGAGGAGAGAGATATTTCTGCAACTGTTGGACTTAAAACTTCTTTCCATGATTTTTTATGACCTTAGGAAGCATAAGTTATGTTCTAAAACTATTTTTACCTACAAGTGATCTCAATAATTCCATAAAAGTTTCTTACCTCATATCTAAAGTGTTAAATTTCAAGATTCTAACCTTTGTTTGACCTGATGATAAGTGTGGTATTTATGTGACCAAATTTTGATCTCAAGTCAAGATTAGTCAACCCCCATCTAAATTAAAACTTTCATAGGGTTTTAAAAACTTTCATGTGATATTATCATGACTTATATGGTCCCTAAAAGTCTTCATAAAACCTTATTAGCATTGTTTAAGGTAAGTTTGGAGAAGTTAAAGTAGTGTCTTATTTTCATCATATAGTGGTCTAGACATGTCATAGAGAGATAAGGTTTGGTCAAGTGGTTTCATAGGTTGTTAGGAGTTTATCAAATCCATTTTATGTCTTAATCAGATCATACAAGAATTTCATGATGTTTTGGATTGTTTAAGGTACATTTATAAACTTGAAGGTGTCATTTATGGATTTACCACTTGGGGTAATTTGACATACATCTGATTTAGTCAAAAATCTATTTTTCCTTCATTAAAAACCACTTTCAAGTTTACAAATGTACCTTAAACACTCCAAAACATCATGAAATACTTGTATTATTTGATTAAGACATAAAATGGATTTGATAAACTCCTAAAAACCTATGAAACCACTTGACCAAGCCTTATCTCTCTATGGCATGTCTAGACCACTATATGACCAAAACAAGACATTACCTTATATTCTCTAGACTTAACTTAAACAATGATATTAAGGTTTTATGAAGAATTTTAAGGACCATATAAGTCATGAAAATACCACATGCATTTTTTTAAAACCCTATGGAAATTTTAATTTAGAGGGGGGTTGACCAATATTGACTTGAGGTCAAAATTTGGTCAAAACTATCCATGGAATCATTGCATGATAGTTGTTGAATCTTCCAATAGCCATTACATCAAATTTATCCATAATGGAAAAAATTATAAGCATGAATTAGATCCCAACCCTTAGAGCATACATATTCTAAATCTAAAATCTCAATATCACATTCCTATTACACATATTTGTAGTCCACCTCTACTTGAGTTTGTCAACATGTATCATGACCTCCATGTCACTCTTTCTAATTTTGATGATGATGAACCAATAAATTATAAAACATTTGCATTTACACTTGATTACCTCCCTATATATCAGAATAGATCTCACCTTATCTTCTTCCATGAGATAGGGAAATTCCTCTAATTAATGATGCTACTAAAAGTAATCCCCCATGAAATTCTCATGAAGCTTATTACACAAAATATGATTTCACTTGTAATGAATATGGGGTAGCTATACATTATTAATATCATCAAACCGTGTCTCCTATAAATTTTAGTAACATTGGTATTTCCACTATTGACATCTATAATGACACTGATAAACCTAATTCTTGTGCATCTAAAATCTATCCATATTATGATGATGCCTACATTATGGCCCAAGCCCAATCTTGAGACTTGGATGTAATGAATTATCAATATGCCTTAGCTAAAATGCATACCTTTAACTATAATGTTCATGTCATTATCATATCATCTAAATATATTGATATTGACTCATAAATTGAAGGTTATGTCCTTTATACTAACCAGCCATTGGTAGACACCCAATAATCTATTTAGGAAATACTTATTATTCTCACATCTAATGACATTGACCATATTGATACCATTCTGCATAGTCCCAATATTATCATCCAACCTAGAATTGTTCCATATATCTCTCAATCTTTAGGTTGTACTAGCTAACTTGATATAATCCAACCTTGAGTCCAAGACTACATTAGCCTGGTATCACTAAGTGTCAATATAACATCCTTATATTCAACATCCATAGTAGACTACATCAACAAGCCCAACACATCCAAATCCAATCTTTTCATTATTAATTATATCAAGCAAACTAATATAGTTTAGACCAACTCTTCTATCTGAGATTGTATTCCCCAAGACGATACCATACAATAATTTTATTTACCTCCTACTTCATCTCCTAAAATTACTAGTTATAGTAGTGGGAGTGGGACAAATAAATTTTGACTATGATAACAAAGGTAACTAGATTATATATCATGAAGTGAATGCCAAATATTATGGGCCTTTATACACACTTCTAATTGATGAATCTATCTAAGAAGTAATCCATACAAAAGAGCTTTAAATTCCTCACCAACATCATAAGCTTGGTCATTTTTTGAAAAAGTCTCCATACTTCATTATTTTTGTTTCTAACATCAATCCTAAAACACATGGTACTTGCAATCTTTCTCCAACTCTATGTCATTTCCATCTTATTTCCAAGATGGAAATTTCATAAATATAAAAAAAAACTATTATAATTAATCATGACACTATTGCCTCTCTTAGCTCAATTATTGTCTCTAAGTAATTTTATCCTGTAAAGCATGATAACTATAGTCTCTTATTTGAAAAATATCATGAAGCCTTTGTTTAATCATATGAGGACATGCCTGATATTTAGCCTAGTATCATTGTCTAGAATATCATCACGTATCTTGATGCAAAATTGGTGCATCAAAAGCAATGAAAAATTTCCTCTTGAGATTTATACCCTATGTCATAAATAAATCATGAAACTTATAGATTCTAGGTTCATCAGACCTATTGATTATTCACAATGGGAATCAAACATCACTCTCATTCACAAGAAATTTACTTTGGTCATTTGAATTTGTATCAAATTTCATAATCTCAACTTAGCTTATACTAAAGATAAATTTTCTTTAACATTAATTGATTCCATTTTTGATTCTATAATTGGCTATGAGATGCTATCTCTCATGGATGGCTTCTCAAGATATAATAAGATTCACATTTATCCTGAAGATCAACAAAAATATAATTTTATTATTGAATGGGGAACTTATTACTATGTTAAAATGCCTTTTAGTCTTAATGATCTTATTTATAAAATCAAGCATCATGAAAACCACCTTCATGACCTTGATATCATATTTGATCGTCTCATCCAATATAAAGTTCAACTTAGTCCTAACAAATGTGTGTTTAGTGTCACTTTCTGTAAGCTCTTAGGATTTATCATTTCCATAGGAGGGATTGATGCTAATACTAATAAAATCAAGGATATTCTCAACATGCTTATTCCTCACTCTATTTTGGACATTCATACCTATCACAAAAAAATCGGGGAAATCTACCAATTTGTCCCCAAAATGGCTTACCACATATATTCAATAAATTTTATCCTTGATAAGGGTATTGGTCTTGAATAGACAGATGAATGTTAAAAAAATTCAATAACATTAAATAATCATTACTTCATCTTTGTAATATTTGACCACCTTACAATAATCACCCACTCATCTTGCATACTTTAGCTACCCTCATATCATTTGGGGTAATGTTTACTCAACAAGATGAAATAGGCAAAGAATATGTCATATACTACATTAGTCATGCTTTGATAGATTATTAGATAAACTACATGAAATTAGAATGTGACTATTTCATAATTTTTTTCACATATGAAAATATTTGGCGTTACATGCTTTATCAAACAATCTATGCTATTGTCCATTCTAATCCCCTTCGTCACTTTTTATTGAAAGTTTTTTACCTAGAGATAGGATTGGAAAATGGATGGTAATATTAATGTAATTTTACTTAATAATTATCACATAAAAGTTAGTAAAATTATAAGTGATTGTTGATAATATTTACACCACACCTATACTACCTAATAATCACCTTCAAAAACATGTTTTTAAATGAATAAATACTTTACATCGATGGTTATAATCAAGCTATTTTTCTTATAGATTATTTTCAAAATTACACTATCAATTTCAAGGCACTAATCTTCAAAGAGACTAAAATTTATTCCTCTAAACCCAAACCTAAAGTCACCAAATAATAAGTACCTAAGGTTATAATTGTCTTTCATGAAGACACTTAGACCCTTCACTTTAATGGAGCTGAATTCTTTCATAGAGGTAGGGTAGGTTGTGTCTTAGCTAACCCCCATGAAAAAATTATTCCTTTATATTTTTTATTAAACTGTGAAGTCACAAATAACATGGTTGAATATGAATCCCTCATCTTAGACATTGAAACAACCATTAAATTAGATATCCCATACTTACATGACTTACTATATTCATAACTCATATGTTTTCAAGTCAGTGGTGACAATCAATGAAAAAGTGAAAATATCATCACATATAATCAAAATACATCCACTCTTATTAAATAATTCACATTTTTAACTATTGAATCAATCCCAAGAGAATAAAATGCTATAGTCGATTCTCTTGATTCATCAACCCTTCTTTTTTACCCTCATCAAACACTTCATGATTCACAATTTCTCATCCACATGAGAAAATCACCTTTTGTTTATAATTCAAAGGTTATTCTCTTATTTTACACATTTATACTATAAATACTCAAACAATCATGTGGTACAAAGGCATCATCAAATTTATCAAAAATCATACTTATCCTCTACAAGTTGACTCTCACCAAAAAAATTGACTTTGTAAGCAAGCTTGTAAATATGTCCTTAGGTACGACACTCTTTATTGTAATAATGCCAAAGGTATCTAGCTCTAATATGTTACTCAAGATGAAGTTTATTCTCTCCTTGAGGAAGAACATGGGGGAATTTATAGTGATTATTGTAGCAGACATACTAATACCTGCAAATGCCTATGCATAGGATATTTATGTCCTACTCTTAAAAAATATGCCATGACTTTCATTAAAAAGTGTAATCCTTGTCAACTTCATTATGATCTTATTCACTCTACTCCAGCTGATTTTCAAACCTTAGAGTCTTCTTGGTGATTTTATATGTGGGTATTATATCTTATTTTTATATTACCTTGATCACAAGATGGCCATGTTTTCATAATCACGACCATCAAACATTTCATCAAATGGGTTGAAGTTATGCCCCTTGTAAATGTAACTAAAATTATTATTTATAAATTCATTATTAATAAAATTATGCATCATTTTGTAATTCTTCACACCATCATCTCTGATAATTATTGGAATTTTCAAAATAAAGATGTGAAACAACTATTTGCAAAATTCAAAGTCATGCACAAATTTTCCACACACTACCATCTTCAATGCAATTGTAAATTTGAAACCACTAAAAAATCCTCAATAATATTTTTCAAAATAATATTTAATATTATCATTTTGACTATCACCTTAAGCTTCATCTTGCAATTTGGCCTTATCATACCAACATTTGTACTACCAATGGGAAAACCCATTTCTCCTTAGTTTATGGTTATGAAGTTATCTTACCATTAGAAGTTGAGTTACCTTTCTTTCACATTTATATTCATGGCATCATTATTAATGAAGAGATTTTTGAATATCATGTTCATGCCCTAAAATTTATAGATGAGATATATATGGGTATAATATAACATAATCACTAATACAAAGCTCTCATCATAAACAACATAACAAGAAAGTCAAAGTTTGTAAATTTGATTTTGGTGACTTATTGCTTGAGTTATATTATAACCACAAAAAATAAGGCAAGTACACCCAACAGTGATGGGGCCCTTACCTAGTCAATGCCATTATTGGACCCAATATTTACATATTACAAACCAATTAAGGACACATCTTCAAAGAATCGACCAATGCTCGATTTTTGGAGAAATAATTTCCTTAGATTTATTTTATATCACAAATGTACTTTTCTATACTAATTTCCATTTTTATTACATTTTACTTGCATATTTATAGTTAGTTTCATATATACTCTATAGATACCATTAATTTTAGGTTTTACTTAAGATTTTATTCTATGTAGAAAGGCACTAGCTTCAGTTCTTTACACACCTCTAGATTGTTTACACATTAGCCTAGTTCCTATCTTTGGTCCTTTGATATTTTATAATTTCTTACATCATTTGGTTTTTTATTTTATGAGTTTGTATTATAAGACCATGGTTAGGACTTGACCTTTCCTCATAAACACCCATATTTTTATTTAGTCAACCTTATAATCTTTTTGAGTTTTTGGTTCATTTCTTATCATCTCTATTTACCTTTTGAATTACTCATTTACTTATGCATCTTGGATTTTCAATTTTTAAGTTTCATGGTAAGACCTTAGTTAAGGCCCTTTTCACAAACACCCATCATTTTTGTCTTGTTAAAAACTACTATTCCTCCCAACCTTAGTTAGGTGTCTTCCCTAAAAGATAAGGTAATTGTTGAGAGTAGTGTTTTCCTACACTTATAATCAATCTGATTACTTTATGGTAAAACTTGAACAATATATCTTAATTTATTCATTTACATATAATATTCCTTATGATGATGATTCAGGCCTACATATCATTATACCATTTTCATTACATAATTTTTATTCTTGGGTAAACCCAATCATTCTATGATCACTTACATCATTACCTATATTTCACTATCCAATTTTGGAATAGAAATATTGGTTTTAAGATTTCATTCTCCTTTAATGTGAAAGTTTAGGAATATCATACACCATGGTCCTTTAGTTCTCTCCTTTAGCCACCAAGTCTCAGCTCTCTTGAGATAGTCACTTTTAGCACCCATGTTTAGTATTTAATAATCCATATTGATGAGGAATATAAAAGGATAAGATTTAAAAGTCATATCATACAGTAAATGATAATGATATAATCTTAAAATTTAGATCACATCAAAATACATGATCAATATTTGGCACATATCCTACCTTAGTGTGATCAAAATCCACAGTTGGACTCATGATAGATCGATGTCCATTGGGGTTGTGTACACCAGTAAAATGGGTTATGGGGTATCATTATCATATACTCATTTTACCACCTAATTTATCATGCAAATATCTAGTCTTCATAGTAGACTAAGAGATTTATAAGGGGTCTTGAGGAACAAGGAACATGTTATGGGAAGGTAGGTCCATTTTTATTTTTTTTCACACTAATATTGATGGGGTGATATGTAAAATTCATTAGATATCTCAAAATTACATTGTTAATTAGATATCTCTAAATTAATTGATGTCAAAATTCTCTTAATCTTGTCAACTTGATTGGAGTGTCATGTTTCTAGTAAATATTATGTTTTCACCTTGGTAGTGTCCTCTTTCCCACACAACACATTTCATTTCCCCCTTTGAAGGGAAGGTTTGTTTCTAAATATTTTTCCAACTTATATATTTCTTATTCTCCATCTCTTTTTTGACATATTTAGAATATAATAGTTTTAGTTTATCTATCATTAGAATAAATGCTACATATTTAACTTGTTGAATATGTTCTCTTGGTTATTACCTTATCTTCCTTAGATATCCCTTAGTTATGTTTGTAAATTTGAGATTTTTATTCACCTTTTTGTGGGCCATTTTGTCCTATTTCTCCCATTTTCATTTCCTATTTTTCCCTCTTTGATTATGGATTATTACTTCTCTTTCATCAATGTTGTTGAAATTAATCATTTCCTATTTTTCCCCCATCAATGATCAAGTATATATTGTTACTTATCTTCCATTTTAAATTTATTACATTATTATATTTAATAACTATTTAATTTTTATCTATATTGTTACTTTTATTACTTGGATTCATTTTTTGGGTCTTTCGATCATTACTTACCTTAGCTTTTTGATTATCTAACTTTTATTCCCTTTTGTTATTTACATTACTTGGTATTTAGGTCTTAAATTATACTTTGACATATTATATTATCAAACTCCCAAGTGTTAAAATATATATTTCAAGTGTATATTTACTTTGGCCATCTTAAATTTTTTTGCTTTGTTCACTAGCCTTATATCCCTAGGGTTTTTTCTAGTGCGGTTAATCCACCCTCCACAATCAAGACTATAAATATAACATGCAACCACTCAATGATAAAGGTAAGTTAAGGTATGTATATGGTAATTTATTTTATTTAATTTATCAAAATTAATTTTAGTATTTAATTTTTGAGCTATCCCAATTATTGTTTTTTATGTGTTTTTTCTTGAAGCGCTATACCACGTTACACTTTGGTGGTACGTGATGAGCTTCAAGTGGGGAATATGTATACACATAATATTTATAAACTTTATAATTTTAAAATGTTTTTGATCTTGCATAGACCTATCAATTTTTAATCTCCCTTAGTACATGCCTCAAAGGGTCACTAGGAAAGGGGTGGACAAGCCATTGGTATTTTGAGAGATATTGTTGATTATTTATCATTCCTACATCCATTATAGCTTCCTCAAACTTGATACCCTAATTTATTTCCTTATTTATTATATCTAATATATATTACAACCTATATTTTCCAACTATATCATCCTATTTGATGTAGTTCTAACTGTTATCCATCCCTTCCCAACTACATCAAAAAAAAATCAATGAAGTTCTAAATGTTACAATGCAATCTTCACAATTAAGTCAGTTGAGCTAACATAGTTTGAGGTTAGTCAGCCCATTTATGAATAAATTAAACTGGTAAATATCATTGGATTAATATTTATGAGGGATTATGATCATTCACCAATATAAATACAAGTTATCATTTCAATACAATAGAGAGGAACATTCATTTTCAATTGCTATTGCTCACACTTCTACCCTAAGTCTACATTCGAAGGAGTTATTACTTAGATCTTGACTTAGAGGGAATGCTTGTATTGTGGAATCTTGGATGCAATATGAGGAGTCATTTTATCCCATAGATTTATTTATCCTTTGAGATACTTACAACCATAACAATATCTTAAAAAACACCATTATCCAAGTGATAGATTGAGGTTTGAAAGGTATTGTCCAAGGTAAGTACATTTTAACCGTAGATATTTGATTTGATAGATAGAAGTGTCATAATTTATTTTTTAATGAATGCATATTTCCTTGTTTAAAATTTTTCTACACTTATATTTAGTGTGGCTATAATATTGTTTAAACTTTCCATATATCCACCTTAAGTAGCTTATGCTCCCATTTCCGTACTATGGTTCCTTAACAATTTTGATATATTTATAAACCTTCCACATTAAATTGATTGATTGTGATATTTACTTACAAGAACAAGAGACCTAGTTAGAGATAATTTTTTGTGTTGATTACCTAAAGGATTTGAAACCATTTGTATTGACATTGTGTTGTAGGTGTTCTTCTTGCTACGTTTGAGATTGTTTTGGCCATATCCTAATTTATTAAGTATCAATGGGATCTCTTTTATTTACCTTATTTGAATGTGTATATTTATATATGATAGTTTTAGGTTAATCCTATCTTATTTCATATATGTGAGACTAAGAGTAAGCTTAGTGCAAAGGAGTGATAGGTTTGGGTAGCAATTGTGAGAGTGGTATGTTTCATTAAACTATGAGTAAGCATAATTGTAATATCACAACATTGGGAGGCATAAAAATATCATATATTCAGTACCTAAACTCTAGATAGTCATGTCTATGTAAGCCACATAGATCTATAGGGCCCCATCCTCAAAATTAATACATAGATATGCATGGGGGAGAGCCCCTCTATATATGTTGGGATCAAAGTGAGAGGGAGAGAGAAATGGATGGGCCATATAGATGGGACTATGAGAAAGCATTCATATGTTGAATAGGAATATGAGTTGAAATCTAAGGTGAGAGGTGTGCACACAACATAAGTGCATAGAGGAAAAGTGTATGCGACACAAGATCTATGCATAGATCATTAGCACTTTTTTGAAGAGAAATGGTATCATTAAATCCTTATGTAGATATGGAAACTACACTTGAATTTGTTATGAGATGTACCACTTAGTTTGATTAGCATACTACCCCACTCTAACCACTCTCAAAATTTGATATGTGTCATGGTAGATGCCATGTTAGTCACTTTAATGATATAATATTTATCTATTGGGAGTAATTATTTGGGGTTAAGATTAGAAGGATTTTGGATCACTATTGGCTCAAGAAGTGGAGGAAACTAAGGTTGGTTTTTTAACCTTTTAAGACTTAGTGAATGTAAATCCTATGTTTGTTAAAGATCTAAGTAGATTAAATAAGGGAAATAATATATAATAATTATAACCACTAATTTTTTAAATAATTGACTAGATTTGCCTTTTCTACAAATAGTTATTAATAGTTCAAGTAATGACTTAGCTAGAAAACAAATGATATAGATGATCTAGATGATGGAAACTAAGATGCAAGATAGTCTAACTATCATAAACTATATCCTAGTTTTAGAACCACTCTTAGATAGTAGTACCACAATTGGATAGTAGTGATATTATTGGAAAAGTGGTGGTAGTGTCTTCATATTGGCATTAGTGTCCTCTAAGAAGGATTTTACCAAGCTTTTGGGTGTACCTATGTCTAGATCTCTAAGATTTGTACTTACGTGCATGAGCTATGGAACCCTATATTTTTCTTGTAATGACTAATTTATTGTGCAAAACCTAATCCTCCATGTATGTTTATGGTAAATGGTAATTTTTTTTTTGTATGTATGAGAACATCCTATGGTAATTCTAGTTGTATTTTATTTATGGGTTGTTGGGATTTGTTACAAGGATCTCCATGTTGGTCAAGTTTCCACTAAAGGCAACATGGAGATCTATTTTTAGCATGGTAAATCTGGAAGTTAAAACTATAGGAAATAATACCTATAATTATTTTTAATGAATTTAATATAAGGGTTGATGATTATGTTAATTTTGATATTTATACAAGTAATAAAATATTGAATATTATCCTTAGAAAGCTTTCGTACAACATTTTGATAGGAATGGATATCAATCTATAAGGTTTTTATTTATTATAATATCTGATATTAGAGATTTTAATATGAATTCTAGTTATAAGTGTTCTTTATTAGCATAATCTCAAAGTTTCTTATGTTTGGATTTTTGTTTCCTTCATTTATTTAGATGTATCTATTTATTTATATGTAAGTAGTTACATCATGCATTTAACCTCTATATTAGTATATTTACCTATGATAAACCATGTTTATGGATTCCAAGTATTGAATAAACCTTTATATAATATTGTTAAGTCACATCACACAACTTGTCCTTATAATTAGCATGTTTTAGTGAATCTTAAGAACATATGCTAATAATGGTGCAGTGAGCATGGAAATGTTGTGATGGTTACCAACCTAAAGAGAGGTTGAGATATGGTTAGACCATAATAATTTTGAATTCATAGAGAAATAAGGTCATAAAATTGGGTGTACCACAAGGGATATTATATAATAATATCTATACATTGAAATATATGAGATCTTTTGGTGTGAATTATTGATATTGCTAGCTGATTGGTTGGTTCGAATTGAATATCACTATTTTTGACCTTGAAATAGTGACATCATTATGTGGACCAATGAGAAGATAGAATAGTTGTAGAATCTAAAGACAAATTAGATTCATGTAGTTGATCATTAAATAGTTACCACTATTGATAGATATATCACTAATTTTATAGTGCAAGGATATTTATCCTTTGATATAGTGAATGATCAATTTATGACATGAATTATAAGAAAATTTATGTAATGACTTTTGATACTAATCAAGATGTTGCTTATTGAGAAGGATATGGTGCTCACTCCTACTAATATGGAGTAGTCACTTCAAGCATATGAGGATGTGTATGAGATATGGGAGAAATAATCAAAGATGAAAATATAGAGCTTAAAACTGATTCTAGCATGGATAATATAGAGGAGAAGGATCAGAAAAATACTCTGGAGTTAGAAAGAGAGTTGTGACAAAAGAAGAGATGGAATAAATAGAGTACACTTTATGAAACTATGAATAGAAGGAAGAGGAAGAGTATTATTGATGATTTGAATGAGATAAGGTGACAAAGAGAAGGGTATGAAGAAGAGAAATAAAGAGAGGAACATGAGCCAAGTAGATATATAAGGAGAGTAAGTGGAGAAGGTCTAGCATGGATAAAAAAATAAGGTAGTAGAATAGATGAGTAAAAGTTCACAATTTATAGATGGGGTATTCTAAAAAGAACATCAAGGATTACCTTATAATCATAGACATAGTATAAGTTCAAGTTTTGATAGATACATATTTAGAGGTAAGGATCATCTCCCAAGGAAGCACACATACCTTGAGTCCATATTTTTTCAAAATCATAGTAATTCCATCATGATGTTAAATTATGACACTCGATAAGGACCGGTTATAGAATAAGTTTATAATAAAACTCTATAAGTACAAAAATATGCATATCAGTTGCAAATAATTTCTTATACTAACAAAAGAAGAGCATCATATACTTTCTTGATATAAATATAGATATAATAATCCTTGCATAAGATAAATATTTCATTACACAACTTCAAATTTTAGAAGAATAAGAAGGAAATAATGGAGACATATCTAAAACCTCTATAGCCATAGAATTAAAAGAGACAACACAACTTATATAAGATCAGGAGGCATCCCCAAGTGTGTAGAAGTCTCTAAAACCACAACCATAATTGACACTAGTCACAACATAATCAATTATGATATCAATAAGAAGCCCTACTATGGTAGTGCAATTGGGTGATTTTATACATCTGGCTCCCTATGATGGGTTTGTAGACCTTAAATAATATCTACCTACTTGTGACATGAAATAACAAGAAAAAGAAATCATCAATAAAAATATCAAGAAGTTTGAATTGATCAGTACTTTGGGTCGACATGCATTAGATTTCATCTTTTGGAAAAATATAGTATATCATTGTTGGATGATGTTAAGAATTGGCTATCGCATAATTTAATGTCAATAAGAGTTCAAGCCAAATGATTTAGGATTTTAAGGAAATTCAGCAAGGACCTTGAGGGACTATTGGTAACTATGATCATATATTTTATGACATTATGAATAAGGTAGAATTTGTTTTAGAAGATAAAGATGTATCTACTTGGTTTGTATAAGGTTTATAGCCAAGGATTAGGTTTGCTATGGCTCAAAATCATTTTAGATCTAAAGCTAATGATAGAGCTACTATGATTCAAGTAGAGTAGATGAAAGATTATGGTGATGCAATTGCACCTTCATCTAAGGTAAAAAGTACCTTGAAAACTATTTTAAGCAGACTATATCAGTTTCAAGGAAGGGTTGAGAGACCCAACTTAGATATCTAGTGTATAGAGTGTGGACAGTAAGGACACCATAGAAATGAATGCCCCTAGGTTAAGATATAGTTTTATTAGATATGTAGAGTGGTAGGGCATGTAACCTCATAGTGTCACCTTTTAAAATAGTACATAAAGACTCCACATAACATGTATTGTAAATTATGCAAGTCACCTACAGATAATTATAAGGATTTCCATGTATTTTATGGTAGAGCATGACCTTATTATAATACCCAATTCCTAATAGGGGGTGTACTAGGGAACTTCCCCCCCCCAACCCCACTATAGTGATTTTTTAGTAAATCTAGACCATTCAATATTAGGTTGCAGATCTAATGGTATAAATTATGTTTGTGTATTTTCCCCCTATATGTAACCCTAATTTTGATATAAGGTCATTATAATTATGATGACATGATGTATATGAGTGAAGAGGAGATTACAGTGGATGCATTGCAAGTTTTATCCCTTAATTTATTAGAATGAATAAAGAGAACTGGTATTTCTATGTGGACATATCCCAAATTGGGTGAACCACATTAAATTTGTGTATATATTATGTGGTATTTTTTGCATTTTATTTTCATCTTTAATTTATTAATATTACTCCATGTTCTATATTCCTAAAAACTGGTATTAGAGCTAAGGGTTTATTTGGTAAATAAACTTGTAGGAAAAGAGGGTTACTTGTTTGAGTGGGAGCAATGTCAGAAGAAGGAAATTTTAAGGTCAACAAATTCAATGGCCAAAACTACCAGCTATGGAAGATGAAAATAGAGGATTATTTATTTCAGAAGGATCTTTTCCTACCATTGGATGGAATAGTAAATAAGTTGATGACTATGAAGGATGAATATTAGGAGGTCCTTGATAGAAAGGCACTAGGAACAATATAGTTGTGTTTGGCAGTGTTAATGGCCTTCAATATTTCAAAACAAAAGATAGCAATAGATGTGACAAAGGCATTGGATAGAGTTTATGAAAATCCTTTAGCCTTCAGCAAGGTATTTCTTATGAAGCATTTATTTAATCTACAAATGTTAGAAGGTGGGTCTATTACTAATCATTTAAATGAATCTAACATGATCACAAATTAGTTAAGCTCTATAAGAGTAAATTTTTATGATGAGGTTAGGGCTCTTTTGATTCATTCTTATTACCAGAAAGCTAGAATGGCTTGGTCATGATTGTGAGTACTTCTATCTCTGGTTTAAACACTTTAAAGTTTGATGGTGTTATTGGTGTTATTCTTAGTGAGTAAATGTCAAAGAAAAGCACATGTGAGACATCAAATAATGCTTTGACTATGGAGAATAAGGGAAGAGGAAAGGGCTTGGGTAATCATGTTAAGTCTAAGAAGGGAAAATCCAAATCAAGAAGAATGTTGGTGTGTTGGATTTGGGGTAATAAAGGACACTTTAAGAAAGAGGTTTTGAAAAAAAAATAAGGAGATGGAAAACAAGATAAAAATTAGAAAACAAATATAGTAGGTGATGTGTTACAAGATTATTTAATACTTTATTTAGATAACATTAATGATTCTTGGGTTTTAGATTCAAGGGATTAATTTCATGCTATGCCCCATAAGAAATATTTTCAAGACTATTTTCAAGGTGATTTTGGATAGGTTTATTTGGGTGATGGTGAACACTATAAAATTTTATGAAAGGGTAAGACACAAATAAAATTATAAAATGGAAACAAATGGTTACTGAAAGAGGTCAGACATGTTCTTGAGTTGAGAAGAAATCTAATTTCAACGGGGTAGTTAGGAAGTGATGGATGTATAGTTACATTTGTAAAAAAATTGTGGAAGGTCACTAAAGGATCACTGATAATATAAAAAGGTTAGAAGGTAGGTAAATTATATTTATTTAATGGTAATGTTTTTTATTATATAAGGTGGCAAACCAGGGGCTAAACCCTTATAGAAGTAGAGAAACCATGAAGGCAATCAAACTAAAAGATGCCTTTGGACAAGAAACAACACGATCAGTGTACCAATAGACACAAAAAACTAAAATAAAACATGAAATAGAAAAATGAGAGATAGATAAATCTCTCCTTACATAACCATAGATTTGATGAGGTCATTCAATTTCTCAGTCTTCTCTGCATTGATAGTAGACACAATATTACCCAATTCCTTCAGCATAGACATGTTTAAGAGAATAGAATTCTAGAGCCCAGTGGTGAAGTTTTGCTCCAGTTTCTATATGCAACCCTTTAGGGTAGAAATTTTAGCTTTCAAACCAATCTTAGCTTCAATTTTCTCATTAGATTCCTCCACATACATCTTTCCCTCTTTGTCAGCCTTTTTCACAATGTCAGCACCATCCTCCATAGTAGCCTCAAATTCCCTTGTCTCCTACTTACCTTCAGTATCCTTAGATATTTCTTGAACTTCCAATTCCTTGTACTCTTCCTCCTAGGTGGATTCCTCCAAGGCACTCTCTGAATAGTCAATAAGCCTAGCCTTATGAGTGGGTTTACTAGCAATCCACCCCGACCGTCAAACTCTGAAAGAGAGGCCCTCCTTACTAACCTTAGTGGACATATAGGATTTACCACCTTAACCCCCAGGGTCCTACCAAGATTTTTATGGGTCCCCATAGTGGTCCCCCCAATACTCTCTTCCCCAGCATAGAACTTCCTCTTCTTGCCCTTCATGCTCACAAAGGATCCAGGGGTGTCAACGGGGGTCTCCTTAGGAGTAGAGAAGGAGACTTCTTTAGTTTTGGTAGAGACATGGGAAAGATAGGGCTCATTGATAGCATCACCAACCAAAGAATTAGAATAAATATCCCTGCTATCAATTTTGATAGTCTTGGATAGCTCAAGGGCACAATGGAAATTATATAAACAAAAAATGAGGCCTTGATGGAGGGGGATATGATTCATATCAAGTTTTCTTTCCATTTTTGCTCTCACCCTAAAGATATAATGTTCTAGGGAGGAGAGCAGATAAAAGGGAAAACTAATGAGAGCATTACACTTGAAGTGATTTAAAAGGGGGAGATGATAATTATAAAACTTAGTGAATCATACTTCTAGTGTGAATTACTTCATGAGGATGAAGTACACTCTGTCCCATAGCTCAGGTAATTTAGCTCGATTGAATCCTCCTTGGTAAGGAACAAGTTCTTCTCCTTCTCCCAAAAATAGTTTATGGCTGGAGAGGTTCAAGATTTTTTTTCCTTTGTAGCTTCATCCCCTACATGGACATGCCTATAGCCATAGCTATCACCTTTTCAAAAATCTCAAAGCTACTTCCTCCAATAGTGACTCACTTGTTTAACCAAGACCTCACAAATTGCTCAGACAGGTTTTCATCAAACCCATTGAGCCTCTCTAAGTAGGGACTAATCCCCCCTCTTTCTAGTAGTGCTTATTTAATGGTAATGTTGACTCTTCTATTACTTTATATTTTATAGAAATGGATACAAAATTATGGCACCATAGACTTGGGCACTTGAGTGAGAAGGGGATGCAAGTTCTCCACTCAAAGAATTTGTTGCCAGATTTGAAGAAGGTGGATTTGGAATTCTATGAGCATTGTGTGTATAGAAAATATAAGAGAGTCAAATTTCTTAGAGTTGGGAAGATAAAGAAGGATGACAAGTTAGAGCTTATGCATATATATGTATGGAGATTGGCTCAGGTATCATCCCTTTGTGGGTCTTCTTATTATGTTACTTTTATTAATGATACAACTAGAAAAACTTGGGTTTATTGTATATGAAAAAAACTGATGTTTTTTATACTTTTAAGAAATGGAAAACTTTGGTTAAGAATGAGATAGGAAATAAGTTAAATTGTGTCAGATTAGATAATAGAGGTGAATACTATAGCAAGGAATTTGATAATTATTATTCATCCCATAGGATTCATAGAGAGAAGATGGTTTCAAGAACACCACAACAAAATGGTGTGTCAGAAAGGCTGAACATGATAATCATGGAACGTGCAAGGAACATGAGATTACATTCAAAGTTGCCCTTATAGTTTTGGATAAATTCTATGGATACTATTGTCTACTTAATAAATAGAGGGCCTTCAAGTCCTTTGGATGGTGTCATTATAGAAGAATCATGGACAAGTAAAAGGTATATTATTCCTTTTTAAAGACTTTTAGTTGTTAAGCATTTATCCATATTGATAAATAAAATAAAACCAAGCTTGAAGCAAAATTGAAGAAATGTACTTTTATTGGATATGGAGTTAATGATTTTGGTTACCATTTATGGGATTTTAAAAATCTCAAAAATAATTAGAAGTATAGATGTGATATTTAATGAGAAGATCATGTACAAAGATCAATTGGAGGGAAAGAAATAAGAAAAACAAGATATATAATATGTAGTACTTGATGAAATTAGAAAAAATGAAATTCCAAAAGTGCCAAAAAATAAAAATGTACAACTATAACAACAACATCAAGTACCTCAAACTCCTAAAAGTTTAGTTGGAATATCTACCAGATTAAGTAGACTCCTTGAATGATACTCTCCTTCAATTTACTATTTATCATTGTCTGATGGTGTTGATCCAGAAAGCTATGAAGAAGTAATGCAGGTAAAAACCAGAAAGAAGTGGGAGTAAGTCATGAAAGAGGAGGTGGAATCCTTGGTACATAACTAAACATGGGATTTGGTTTAGTTACTTGTAGGTAAAAGAGAATTGTAGAATAAATGGGTTTATAGGTTAAAGGAAGAAGATGGAGACAAAAGTAGGTACAAGGGGTAGACTTGTTGTAAAAGGGTTTGCAGAAAAGAAAGGTATTGATTTTGATGAAATATTTCCTACAGTTGTAAAAATGAATTCTATAAAAAAAATTTAAGTTTGGTAGCAGTAGATGATTTTCACCTTGAATAGTTAGATGTGAAGATTGCTTTCCTTCATGGTGATTTAGAGGAGGAAATATAAATGGAGTGGCCACAAGGATATGAAGTAAAAGGTAAGGAGAAAATGGTGTGTAGATTGAAGAAGAGTTTGTATTGTTTAAATCAAGTTCTAAGGAAGTGGTACTTGAAATTTGGCATGTTTATGATAGAACAAGGTTATAGTAGATGTCATTTTGACCACTATGTCTATTTTAAGAGATTAGACAATGGTAGTTATATTATCTTGTTATTGTGTGTAAATTACATGCTTGTGTAGGGTCTAACATGTAGGATATAAATGATCTCAAAAGAAAATCATAAAATTCATTTACAATGAAAGATTTGGGTGCTGTAAAAAAAATCCTTAGTATGAGAATAACAAGAGATAGAAAAAATAGAAAATTGACATTGTCTCAAGATGCAAAACCTGTAAGTACACCTTTGGGAGGGAACTTTAAACTAAGCAAGGAAAGTGTCCTAAAACTTAGGAAGAAATAAATTACATGTCTAAAGTTATATATGCTTCAACAGTTAGAAGTTTAATGTATGCTATTGTGTGCATGAGACCTTATATTTCTCATGCAGTGGGATTTGTCAACAGGTTTATGAATAATTCAAGAAAGGAGCACTGGGATGAAGTTAAGTGGATTCTTAGGTACTTAAGAGGGACCACTAATAGATGATTATGTTATGAAGTTTCATATGTTACCTTATAAATATATGTTGATGTAGACATTGTTGGATATTTAGATGGAAGGAGGAACACCACGTGTTATGTTTTCACTATTGGTGATACAACAGTTAGTTGGATTTGAAAATTGTAGAAGATAGTTTCTTGTCAACTACAAAGGTAGAGTATGTTGTAGCTATAAAAGATAGAAAGGAGATGATATGGATGCAACAATTCATGGAAGAGTTGAGGCATAAGTTAGAATATTACAAGTTGTATAGTGATATCCAAAGTGTGATTCATTTAGAAAATAAATCAGCATTCCACTCAACAACCAAACATATACAACTCATGTATCACTTCATTTTTTTAGTTTTTTAAGGTGCTCAACTGAATTTGGAAAAGATACATGCAAGTCAAAATCCTATAGATATGCTAACAAAATTATTCATAAAGGAGAATTTGGAGAGTTGTGTAGCTTCAATAGGTCTTTAAGGATAACAAGGAAGATGAGAAACAAACTAGGGCCAAATTTCAAATAAAAGTCCAAGGAAGAGCTATAGTGGTGGAGTTGTAGTAGTCAGTCTCCAAGTGGAAGATTGTTGGATGGTGGAGCCTGATCTTATTATAATGTTTGGTTCTTGATAAGGAGGTGTGGGGGAGCAATGCCTCCTCACTATGTTCATCACCCTTGAAAAAAAATTTTGTTAAAAATACATTGTAAACTATTGTAATTTCATGGTAAATCTAGACCGTTCACTATCAGGTTGCAAATCTAACGATAGAAATTATGTTTGTGCATTTTTTCCCTAAATGTAACCCTCCTTTTAAATATGAGGTATTTTTTATTATGTTAACAGGTTTTATGTGACTGAAGAGGAGGTTGTAGTGGATGTATTTCAAGTTTTATCCCTTTATCTTTTTGGATTGAATAAAGAGAAAAAATAACTATTTCTATGTGGATGTAGCCCATATTGGGTGAACTATGTTAATTTTTGTGTCTATCTTATGTTGTATTTTTAGAATTTTATTTCTATCTTTAATTCATTAATATTTCTCTATGTTCTGTATTCCTAACACCATGCACTTTAGTAATTAAATGAGGATATAAATAAAAATGTATTTTGGTTGCTACACAAAAATCCATAGTTGTACCACAGGATACTCGTACCTAGGGTATCATCATACTAGGTGAAAATCCCTTGATGATGCCTTGGGTTCCTAAGGCATAGTTTTAACCTCTAACACTAGTAGGTTCCCTACCTTCTATGAAAAACTAGAATATCCCCTCATAGAACTTTCCACAATCAACTGTAACCTACCCATATCAATCTCTATGAAATCCTATGATTCCTCAAGTGTAACAATCAAGATGGGCTCTCAACGCACCATAGTCACAAGTGACTAAATTTAACGAATGTCCACAACATAAAGGATGGAATGCACCCCGTAATACTAGAAATTTTGGACAATCACAACACTAAGGTGGATGGAGATTTGAGGGGAATATAGGAGGATACTGAGGTGGTGTAGAAGGAGGTTGAGGCAACAATGGGCCTAGACCACCCATTCATTATTATATCTATGAATAAATAAACCGTGTGTAGATAAATTATCCTATAAATCCTTAGAGACACCCTTAGTGTGCATACTATATAGTGATAGAGAAACACAATATAAAATATTATCTAGTCTTAGAAGATAATGAAGGGAGAGACATTAGAAATGTTAATATGATTCATGTGAAATTAATTGAGGATGTTACATTAAAGGTAGTAACTTGACAACAACATGTATAACATGGAATACATTCATTAGAAATGCCTAAATATTTGGGTATTAAAAATGCACTACCAGACATATACCCCAAACCTAATATTGAAAAGGGCATGATGTAGGAAGTTGTGTAGATTTTGAAGAGAATCTAACAGTAAGGAAAAAATGAAGGAGATGATGTCACTCTTGATGTATAGATGTATGAGTAGATAGGGTGTATATTAAGATAGTATGGGGTTGTCACTATGCTGATAGATTCGATGAGACTCTTTGATATGTTAATAATTAGGATATCTTCTAGAACATGAACTTTCTCCATAACCTAATATAATGTGTGTAGAAAGGCCAATAGTATATGGATAAGTTGGTTTGGTTTGTAAAGATAAAGAAAACTTGAGACATTGATGCAAGGATGGACATATAATTTATTGTATATGACATACCTCATGCTGTATTCAATTTTGGAAGAACTATAAACATGATCCCCATATCCACTTAGGAAGCCTTAGGAAGACCTACATTTAATTATATCCCTATAACACTTAGCCTTATGGATTATGGTAGGGTTGAATTGATTGTCTACTTGGAAGATGTTGAAATCATAGTCGTAGAACTTAATCTATGAGATGATTTTCAAGTAATTGATTTGAAGATAGATGAGACTCACTACCCTACTCTAGAGGGAAGGAGTGGGCCTATAATGGGTATATGACTATTAACGTAGTCATGAATTAATTAGTGTCTCATTAAGATGACAAGATAATTATCATTCCTATAAAAAAGACTGAGGCTAAACCTTATATCATTCAAAAAGAGCTAGACTCACCTTATGCTAGTGTTATTTCTAGCTGGATGAAGGTCATATTTGAAGTTAAAAAAAAGGCTCTATGAGCAAATAAGTATAGCTTTCTCTACAAAAATATTATTCTATAGACTCAGATTATCAACATAGAATAAATGTTGGAAAATATGAGGTTGAATACCTTAGATATTCCTCAAACGTTTGAGGAGGATGTGTGATCAATGATGGTAAGATCTCAAACACAATTTGATATAAACTTTCTATATCAAAAAGGTTGTACTGAGCAAGACTACATAGATTTAGACCTAGAGGGTGTTATATAACTTCTTTAATTATTGGAGACTTAGACACCCTTGTACTCAATTGGGCAAAAGGATATCATGAGATGCAACCATTACAAATGGTCTTTGTAATTAAGTGATTAATACCTCAGTATTTTTCCATCGAGGATGTTGGTGAGTTCATTATGTGATTTCAATAGAATGTACCAAATGAGACCCAGAGGGTGAGTGTTCTTAACTATACGATGAAGAGAATTGTTATAAACTAGTGAGATGTCCATAAAGAGGCTCAGTTAATATGGGATGAAGTGTGAGGGCTACTCATAGCTTGATTTTAGTTACTTGAGAGTGTTTTAATAGAATAGCCTATCTATTAGGAAGGTAAATTATTAAACTACATGTGTATATATGTATTGAGCTATGGATGTCAGAGGGTATAACTCCTAACGTCTGGATACATAGTTTCATCTATACCTTGGGTGTTTTCCCACAACATGGTACATCCATCAAGAGTGAAGAAGAGAAAAAAATACTAGGCATAGATCTAAGCTAATTCCATTCAAACATTCATCTTTAAAAGTGATAATCCTTAGGTACAAGTCCCTCTACAAAATGTGATAACCTTTCTATGCCATGTAAGAATTAAATATTTACTATCACAAGGGGAACCTAATTTTCATGAAACCACATAGGAAAACTCAAAACACATCTTCTATATTCTCAAAATTCGTCAAGGTGAAGCCCAATCATGGATTTAGCCCTACCATAGGATATGGGTGAGGGATAATCAGTCTTCTCATATGGATAGTGAGGATTAAATAGATATAAGGGATCTCTTTGAACTAGAGAAAGAGTTAGAGCCCTTACCAGAACCAATCATAAAGGAAATAAAGGAGGAAAATCTATGACATATATTTTCCAAAATGTGAAGGATAATAGATAATCTTTGAATTGATTCATGAAGAAGAACATAGAATGTATCAAGAGCCCTTAAAGGAACATATACTAAATATTGGTATAGACAAAGGACCCAAAATGGAATATATCAAAGATTATTGGACTTAGGAAGATATCTCAGAGGTTTTATAGTTACTTTGAGACTATCAAAATGTCTTTCCTACAAATTTTGTAGAAGTCAAAGGTGTTGATACTTCTTTGGGGGAGATGCACATAGAGTTAAAAAAATGTGCATGGAAAATCAATAATAGACCATATAGGATGAACTCAAATATGAAGGTGAAATTGAAAGCTAAACTTGATTGCATGTTGTAAGTAGGCATTATCTTCTAGGTTGAAAGAGTTGCTAGGGTTAGCCCCATGGTAGTTCAGCTAAAGAAAACTTGGGAGATATGTATTTGTGGAGACTATTGCATCCTTAATGATGCTTATGTCAATGATCCATTTCCCATTCACTTCACAGATGAATTTTTAGAGGTTGTTACATGGCATGAAGTGTTCTCATACTTATATGGTTTTAATGATTACAATTAAATATCCATTGTAGAAGAGGACATGACTAAACCCACATTCACCACCAAATGGGGTTCATTCACCTATAAGGTCATACCATTTGGACTCAAAACTGCACCTATGATGTTCTTTAGATCGATGTTGACTACATTAAAGGATTTCATCAATGACTTCTTACAAGTATACTTGGATGATTTGGTTGTGATCTCTTTATTTAAAGAAAATTTATCAAAATTGAGATTAATGTTATAAATATGTAGATATATTCATAAAAAATGCAAAATTATATGACTTAAGCATGGCTAATGACACCCAATCCATATGTCTTCCTACTTGCTTACATAACCCTTCTAGGCTATTTTTTCACTAATTACCAATCATCCACAACCTTCTATATTTAACCCTTATAGACCCAAGAAACTCTTTTAATCCTAGATCCACCCCCTAGGTCTCATTCCTTTTATAAAATAGTGCCCAAATTTGATAGAAGCACTAAAACCTATGGTGTCCTAATTTTGGCATTGTTATCCAAGTGCAAAATTGGTCTTAATGATCAAATTCTTTTAGATCCTTATATTTTTTCTTATTAGCCTAATGTGAATTCATTTAATCCATGATCATTAATTTCCTTATAAAAATCCATTTAAAGTCCATTTAGAAGGGTTGGCACTCATTTACAAGAGAGAATTAAGAATACAAGTAAGTACACTCAAACACTCTTCCTTATTCTTTGCATACAACCTTCTAAGATCATTTCAAGCTTATTCAAACCTTTGCATCAGTCACTAGTCATTTGAATTACATATAATTTTACATCTAGTTGAATTTATCATATACAATTTCACCAAGCACTTCAATGGGAGAACTACATTAGTTTGATCCCTCCTCAAAGTATTGGTATGTAGGTAGCATGCCCATACACAAGGTGTGAAGTACATCTAGTGTATCCTTTACACACTAACCCACTCTCTATATTTTCCATGTTTCCATTCAATTTAAACTAAAAAGAGATGTTAGGGCTTTGAAGATTAAAAATATATGCACAATGAGCTCCACAAGCTTCCAAGATTTGATATTTCATTGATAGGGTAACATAGGCCTACCAAGTAGAACCCAAAAGCTCAGACCACCTAGAAAATAGTGTCTAAAAAAGACTACAACATTGGACAATAGGGTGTCCCACTTTAAATTCTTTTGTCCAATCTAGAAATGAAACTTAGGATCTAGTTTTTGATAGTTTCCTAGTCCTACTCCTCCAATATCAGATCTTATCTCAGTCCTGATCATTCAGGATAAGCTAAGGTAATGTTTTATTTATTTATTACTATATTTAGAAAAGGAAAAAATACAAATCAATTTACACAAATTATTAGCTTAATTCTTGCATATTATTTACTAATTTAATTTTCACAGACCTATTTATTTAATTAGCAATAAAACCCCATTATTCTGAAAACAATAAAACATTTAGTGAACCTGACTTACTTTAAATTTTGTACAAAAACCCTAAACCCCTAGGGATAATTATTTCTAATTTTTTTCCATAATTTCTTGATTTTTCCTACATTTAAAAATCATAAATCTACAAATAAATTTCAAAAATATCACATATTTTGTTAAAACCCTAGTTTGCACATACTAGGTCCTTCTTGCACGCAAACACCTTTCAAACACTAGGAAAAATATATTACTAATTTAATAAATATTTTATATTTTTTCATAAATATTTAAAAAAAATCAAAAAATTTTCTCTAAATTTTAAAAATTATCACACTAATTTTTAAAATTCATTAAAAATCCCTAGATTGTATCAACTAGTTCTCATTTATTTTCTAGACTTTTCCAATCATTTTCTAAATTTTTAGTTGGATATCAAACTTAGAAAATCAATTTTAAATTCAAAAATTCATAGTATTTTACATAAATATTTTCAAAAAATCCTTAGTTGCATATACTAGCATCTATTTGCTTCTTGAGGTATCACCTTGCATGTTTGGGAGCTCCGTATCCTTTCTATGCGTATTCTAGTTCCTTATTTAGATTATATCAGCTTAATCTTTTCTACTATTACTAAAGTTATTTTCCTTATTCCACCTAAGTTCCTTGTATCTCTTCCTTCAAGATGAAGTGAAATACTTAGTGGCAATCCTCATGAATTCACCTAGATTCCTACAACTCGGCCATATACCATGGATAAATAACCAACTCAAGTTCCAGTCATAGATTCTACAAATCTAGATTACACCAATTTCAATAAGAATAATTTTGACAAAGATCAGTATGAAAATAAAAATGATGATGTACACATTGATGCTCATGATCCACCAAATTAGACCAATGATCTACTTCCACCCATTATTGATAATGAAGTTGTACTAAAAAAATATTTGATTTTATAAAATTTCATAAAAAGACTTAAGGAATAGCCTAAAGATCATACACTAATTTTTCAATCTATGATGTAAATAAAAAAGGTTAAGCAAGTTGAGTCTTCCATTCCCATAGAGTAACCAATTGAAAATGACACTATGGGGGCAACTATGTCTCAACAACCCCCTATAGCAGCCCAACCTTCTTCTATGCCACCAGCTACAACTATTACATCCATATCTCCTGATGTGGTAGGCCTTGTGTAAGAGATAATATCTCTTCAATCTAAGGTGCTACATATTGATCAAGGTACCACTAAACCTACATAGGCTTTGGATTCTTTTACTCTTATGCATACACCATTGGCATGTCATATTGCTTCTACACCCTTACCACAAGGTTTTTTTCAACCCAAGCTCATTGTATATAATGGCAAGGGTGATCTAGAGACACATTTGAGATATTTTCACATGGCATGTTTGGATTATGTACCCAATGATTGGCTACTTACCAAGCTATTTTCATGAAGTCTAAAGGATTATACTTTACAATGGTTTAATAGTCTATCAAATCAACTGATAATAGCATTCAATCCTTTATAAAACATTTTCCTAGCACATTTGAATATCAACATTGGTGATAAGGTTTATTATGCACAAATTACTCAACTAAACCAAAGGTCAAATGAGCCCCTCATGGATTATGTTCTTAGATACAAGACTATTTGGGCTAAGCTAACTAGCCACATGGATGATCAAGAGTTACAAGACATATTTAAACATAGACTTCTACTAGAATTGCATAAATCTATTATGTTTAATAGATTATCTTCCTTCATAAAATTGTGTCATACACTCAAAGAAAGAGAATTTAAGCTAATTTCAATGGGAAATTTAAGTACTTAAGTATCTCAAACACAACAAACAAGAGTAATATCAAAGTTCCATACAAGGTTAAAATCAATGATAATACAAATAGAAACTAACCAATAGTTAATGTAGCTTTAGAGCCCCCTTAGTGTGTGGTTTTATTAGCACCTCCTCGTCGTGTATTCACCAATCTACTAGTTTCTCGAGCTAGGGTATTGTAGTAGTTATTGGAATGTAACATCATCACTTTCCCTCCTATCTGAGAAGTTGACCTAATGAAGCCTCTTCCATGGGGATATGATCACCATGCATTTTATAATTTTCATAAGGCACCAAGCCACATAATAAATAGATGCATTAGTTTGAGACATAAGATATAAGACTTGCTCGATGATAATATATTTGATGTAGCAACTTTAGTTGAGCCTCTAAAGGCAAAGCCAACACAAGATAAAGCTTTAAAAATCTTCTCATATCTATTTCCACAACATTATAAATAGGAGAAAGAGGACACCTGAGGTGTTCACCATACATACCATGCACATTCTCTACCAACTACATACCAGGCACCTTCAATTGAGGCACATCCTTTGAGAGGTATGATAGGTGTGTATGAGTCCAAAGTTACAGCTAGAACTTTGATATATTTTTTATATTAGGAGATTGTGGAGGATAATATAGGTTATAATGCACTTTTTATTAGAGTACATATTCACAATCAACCTATTCACAATTTGCTTATTGATAATGGTTCCATCCTTAACACGTGCACCTTTACACTACTATATAATTTAGATTATTCAGAGTAGGATATCACTCTGATATACACAATTATCAATGGTTTTAGTGGGTATATATAGATTTTATTGGGTGAGATAGTACTTCTACTATAATTTGGTCCTACTATTTGGCAACACCATTCACTATAGTTCCTAGTGCAAGAGTTTTTGACATATTACTTGGTCGACCATGCATTCAAAAACTCAGGGTAGTACCCTCTATAGTTCACATATGTGTGAAATTCATTCATGTTAATCAAGTTATTATAGTCGATGGAGTTCATTATGAGTCACCACTCCCCGCTTCAAAGACATCTACTCGATTACAAATAATATCTCTAGTTCTTCCACCTATTTTAGTTTCTCCTCTAGTTTCAATTCTGCTTCTACTTTAGATCCAACCATAGTTGCAATATCCATCACTAGTATAAAGGGTTCACACACCTTCATAGTTTTTGGATTTTAGATAGCTTCCAGCTATAATGTTCATAGCTAGAGAATTAACATTAAGGTCTCATGTAGGTACACAAAGAACACCAATTCAAAGAGCTTATTCTACTTCTAGATGGGTGCCTAAGATCCCTATAGTTGCATCCACTTATTAGAGTTATAAGGGGACCCCACATTTAGTTTCCACTTTAGAGATTTTAGAGTAGTTATAACATACATAGATTTTAGATTCACAATATCAGACATTTGATCATGTTTCATGACTATGCATGATTTAATTGTTTGATACAAGACACCATGACAGGGAGTCTCATCTGAGACTCATTGGTTATTATCATTTCTTCCCTATTTTACATGTACATAACTTATATAAAAGTGAAAAAACAACACCAAAATTTCAAACTCAAAAAACATTCAAATATGTCAAAAATACCAAAAATATTTTAGTTATATGCACCATCCATGCTTTTCATTACTACTAGCATGCTAGGACTTACATTTATTATTTCATGCTATTATATGTTGATTTATCTACATTACCATGCTTCAATTTATCTCTTTTGAGTGTGTGTAGTGATTTATATATCCTTGATTGCTTCACTCTACCCATTAAGGTGGCATTCCTACTTCTACATTCAAGACACACATTGATAACATACCTACTGTGGGCATATTCTACATGACTACACCATCTAGGTTATGTCATTCCTACACTACACACTCTGAGTTATCAATCTAATGTACATTATTTTCTAGATTACACATATTACTATATCAAAATTTCACTATTATCTAGAAATTATGTATTTATTAGCATATACCTAGTCTTTTACTACACATGTTTTGCATACTTTCACATTTGATTTTATTATTTAGATGTGATTCTACCTTTTATTTATTACATGCTTTCTCTTCTTGATTAGTATATCTCGTGTGATTGCATTTCTAGTTCTTTCATGTCTTCTATTTGTGTCTTAGGACATTTTACAATGTCCTTTACTTGTACTCTTCCATGTGCATGTGGCCCCTATCCAAACTTTGGTTGTTTCACTTGTATGTGTATGTGGAATTTGATCATGAATTTTATGTTTGCTTTCTAGTTTGAGTGACATGTGCCCATGTCCATTATTACATGGTCCCTTGGCCATCCATGTATACTTCTTTATTCTTGATTCATTCTTGTTTGCTTCTTAATGAGTGCAATGCCATAATCCACACCATGCATTTACCTTACTTTCTTGGATGCCATAATGGACATCATTGTTTCTACTCAAAATTCGCTTTTCAGATTTAAGAGAGAAGAAACTAAAAAGAAGTAATGGACAAGGCTTGGGAAGTACCTGGACTAAAGATTGCGCACCGTAAATCCAGATGCTTGTGAGCACCCCTCTTTGGCTGTGGAGGAATGACACCTGCAAAGAAAGAAGACTTGGACAAAAAGGCGTTAGATAGATAGATGGTGGGTTGCCAGGCAAAAGCCTGTTCCCAGAAGTATGAGAACTTCCTTAAGGGAGGTCAACCCACTGTTTTGATAAAGATAAGTCTGATAAAAAGACAGAATGCTGAAAAGGACTGAAATAAATAGCAAACTGAAAGAGAAAAGGAAGCAAAGGCTTACCTGGAAGAAGCTGTCAAACTGGTTGCAGTCACCGGCATCGGTGGTCCTACCGGCGTCGGTTGTCGGGTCTACCGACGTCGGTTAGTCTGCCGACATCGGTGGGGGTAATGACCGGCGTCGGTCGGGGCAATAGGCTTGGATGGGGTTTTAGGCAGGTTCTAGTCGAGTCTGGACAGAGTCTGGTCTGGGCTTGGTCTATGGTCTGTTTAAGGATGGTCTGTGGATGGGTTTGAGTCTGATTTGAGGCAGTCAGGGGGTCTATGCAGAGATATAAGGGAGTCAAATGGACAAAAAGGGACAGAGAGGTAGAGGAAGCCAAACAGGGAGATAGGAATCTGGGTCTATCTGGTTTGGTTAATAGTGTGGGGGGTAGAAGAGCTGAATCTAGTTTAAAACATGATAACTAGAAAGCATAAAGCAGATAAACAGAGTACTTACCTGTGCTCTGCTGAAGAAGGTGTTGATCTTGCTGTTGATGTTGCCAGATGTGAAACCTGGTGCTGATGAAGATTACCTGTTGTTCACCTACAGAAGATTGCTGTGTACCTGAGGGAGAGAGTCAGATTGATTGGGAGAGAGGTCAAGTGAAGGACTGATACAAGGGTCTGATACCAAAGATTAAAGAGTCGGGATGCCAGAGTTAGAGACGCAGAGAAGTGAAGAAAAGCCAAGCGGAACCAGAGAGAACCGAGGGAGATAACGGTGAAGAAAACCATTATGAAGGGTGCCGACGCCGGCAATATCGCTGACGTTGGCCGAAGTCTGACCGACGTCGGCGGCTGAAAGGCTGGAGAAAGGCTAAAAATAGCCTTTCATCCGTTTCCCAACGGCCGAGTCAAATGAATGCGAGGATGAAACGGTCGACGGGGGTTAAATGGGCGAGAGGAGAGGTTGGAATGGGAGTCTAAGGCATTAAATGGCCATGTGGGGAATAAAGGGGATCCAAGGAGGGTATCCTAGGGTGGCGAGGTGGCGAGGAGAGGGAAAAAGGGGCCTTGTTTAATTAAAAATAGATGTTTATTTTCAATTAATAAGACCTAGGTAGGTTAGGGATAGTCGAAGTGGCAAGGGACCAAGGGGAGAGAGGAAGACCAAGGGTTAGACACTTTTTAGGTGTCTACATTTGCCCCTTTTTGTCTTGTTGGTTGTTCTGGATGAACTACAAGACAAAAACAGGGAGGTGGTTGCCCAAGGTGAAGGATGATGGAGATTGCCCCGAAGTATGGATGAGGTATTCCCCCTCAAAGCAGGAGTCGAGGGAAGGAACCTGATGTCGGGTGCTAATTTGACAAAAGGTGGATGAGAAAGAAAAGAAGTGAGTGAAAATGCTGCAAAAGTCATGATTGCGCGCATACCACTGCACAAGATGGTCGGGTCAAAAGTGTCGCAGGTCAAGGGTCGAGGAGTGCCAAAATTGAAGTAACCAGGCCCCAGCATTTAGTCGTCTGCTGATCAGGTCACTCAATCTAAGTTGAAGCTCCAAATGGTCATCGTGTTCCAGGTATCCAGGGCTCAGGAAGTGCTCCCAGAAACACGAAAAAGCCACAAGTAGTAGGGATCAACTGGCTCGCGATCCTATACTTGCGAAGGGTCAAAAAAAATCTGCGAACAATTCTGCTAACCAGCCGTGGAATAGCATACACGCAAAAACAACCAAGGCAACATTGGCTTGGAAGAAGGTCAAAGAAGATACGCATGATCTCCAATGGTCATTGGTCAAGAGGATGGATGGACGAAAGGATGCGGCCGAGCTAACCCCAGAAGACCCCATGTCAACTGAGTGCTGCCTACATAGCCCCTGTCGTAGGGGCCTCAGGCCGATGTAGTTCTCCCTAAAAGGGAGGAAGGGTCAGAGGGATTGATTGGTCTTGGTCAAAGTCGATGATTGGTCTTGGTTAAAGTTGACAGAGTTGGTCGTGATAAGAGTCAAAGAAGAGAAGGTTTGTCCATCATAGAGACGAACAAATGGGGGTGGTCGAGCTAACCTCAGAAGATGTGGTATCTGAGTGCTGCCTACATAGCCCTGGTCATAGGGCCTCAGACCAATGTAGTTCGGACTGCGAGGGTCAAAATGGTCGATGATGAGATTGGTCATGTGTTGAAATGACGAGGGGAAGATGAGGATAAAAGGATGCTACAGATGGTGTATTCTGTAGAATTGGTCGAGAGTCTTTCATCCCTAGCAAGTTTCCATAGTCGTGATGGATGCATGCTAAAAATGAATAGAAGTCTATTTATGCTTCAGCAAGTATTGGTTTATGCTTAACATAAATTGGGTCTGGTCGGTAGTTTCCATGTGTATTGGTGTCCATAGAAACTATGTGAAATGGTCTAGGGTGATGTCAGCTGAAAATGGCTGGGTTGAGACGAGTCGACAATTGATGTGGCCAAAGCGTAGAGAAAAGATGAAAGGCAAATCGCTCTTTCATTGACAAGGACCATAAAGGAAGCATAGATAGGGGTTGTTAGAACAAAAGCCCCGTTCATGCATCACGTCGTTGACCAGTGTTGAGTTAGAACGGTAATCGAATGACTTTGACATTAAAGTGAGCTCGAAGTCCCTTGAGCAGGTGATAGGAGGAGGATAGGGTAACCCAGTTTTAAGAGCAGGAATAACCTTGCCCCTTTTATAGGAGACCCTGAGACAACTATAAGCCAAGTCCATGACTCGTTTTTTTTTTTTTTTTTTTTTTTTTTTTTTTTTATTGGCGCAGACTGATCAATGCGGGAAGCCTGCATAGAGATGTCTTTTGATGTAATGGTCATGTTGCGAAGCTGATCAATGCGGGAAGCTTCTAAGAAAAGGTTGTTGTTTATTGCCAGATTAGTCATAGCCATCCTTCGAGGGAGTGGTCTATATTTTTGCTTAATAATGTTTGAAAAGTTGGCCTAGCTGTCCTTCAAGGGATCAGTCTAGTAATACAGCAATGATAGTACAGCTGTCCTTCGAGGGATCAGTCTGTCTTTTTAATTTGACTTGATTTAGTGACCATGGATATGTTTTGACATCTTGATTTGTATTTGTTAGGAGTTAGAGTCACAGACAAGAGTATAGAAGCTCAAGGACGCCCCTTTTATTAGGACAAAGAATCCATGCATCATAAAAGGGTTGTAGAGGACTTGTTAAAGGGGAATAGGGTTGAAAGGGATGAGGATTAAGAGGACGAGGATTGCTCAAGGGACGAGCTCAAGTTACGTGTCAAGTAGACGAGTACTCGACTAACAGAAGAAATGGTCAAAGACGCAGGACAGAAAGGGGTTTAAGGTCTAATAAGACCCTGGGCCATGCTAGTGCGTTAAGGTCCGAGTCAATTAGGAGCAAACTTGCCCCAATTTGCCTCTTTCCATATTGGTCAGGTGTTGATTGATTGATGTGAAGTTGGTTGACATTGTCGTTGGTTGGTTGAAAAAGGTTGAATGTTTGGTTGAGAGGTCTGGTTGATTGATATGTGGTCGAAGTTGGGTAGAGACTAGTCGAATAATTGGTCGGGGGTTGGGTCGATGGACACTCGGTCGAGATTTAAGATTAAATGAGTGATTGATATGTGGTAGAGACTGGGTTGAAAATTTGGCCGAGGTTTGGATGAAGGATGAGTTCCCCCAGCGGGTAGGGAGAATGTTTGAAAGATTGGTTAAGGTCGGTTGAGGTTTAGTGGTCAGATGGATGGTATTAATGTCGAATAAGGGGGTCAAAGGTGGCAAAGGGACCATAGTTTGGCGTGGGGATCCCGATTTAGGTGATGAGGTTGGAGAGGCATGGGTTGGGATTGATGTTTTGTCGAAGATGTGGTCAAGAGGATCCTTGGTGAGAAGGGTGTCCTTTTTCCGGTGGTGACGAATGACAGCTTTAAGAGCGCAACAACGCTCAGTGTCATGTCCCGGAATGTGATGATAGTGGTAGAATGTAGAGTTGTCGAACCAAGAGGGTCTTGATCTGAGAGTTGATGAGTGGGGTGGTGTTGAAGGTTTGTTGATAACGCGGTCGAGAAGAGAGGTGTCATTCCCCAGACATTGGTGAATGGCGACCTTGAGGGCATGACAATGCTCCGTGTCGTGTCCAGGCATGCGATGATACGCACAAATGCAAGTGTGGTCGAACCATGGTGGTTTAGGTCCGAGAGATTGATATGATCTAAGAGGTGGGAGGTCGATACGAGAAGACCGCAATAATTGCCGCAAGAGGAAGGCATATGAACCTGCTAACGGGTCGGGATATTTTATTGCAGTAGGGGTTGATGACGTTGGTTTGGGAGGTGAAAGAGGCATAGTTCGAGGGCTTGGATGAGATGTATGTTTGATGGGTTGAGAGAGTAATGGAGACAAATTGCCTCTGTAAAAGATGGGAGTGGGAAACACTCCTATTAAAGTGGACGAATGCAGGCCCAAGATAGAGGGTAATGACGAAGGTGGAGGAGGAATCCTCCGATGTGGTCTAGTAGTCTTCGTGTGTTTGGGTCGAGGGCCACCGTTGTGCGAGGCGAGGTTAGATGTAGGTTTGGGTTTAGATGTGGATGAAGGTGAGTGAGATGTAGGAATCTCACGCAAAGGGTAAGGGGAAACCGTGACTGGGTCTTCCTTAGTTGAAATGGGTGGAGAGACTGGTTCTTCTCTTGGTGGAGAAGAAATAAGAGAGGGCGGCTCCTCAAGTGGGCAGAGGGCATGGATGATCGTGCCTTCTACTTGTAGTTGAGGAGTAGGCAAGGTAGGGTCTTCGGATGAAGGTGGGCTTAATGGTGTTGATGTGGTCAAAGCGTCCTCCAATACAAGAGAGGTAGATGGAGGGCTAATAGGAGAAGAAGGTTCCTCATCCTTTAATGGAAGAGGTTGGTCAAGGACAAGAGGCAAGATAGTGTTAATCGTGTGAATGTCATGGTCTTGAGGGTCATTGGTCGAAGTCTGGATGTTGTTTTGAGTAGACGGATGATTTGGAAAAGGGTGTTTGAAGATGTCGATATGTTGATTAGGAGGGGCATTCGGGTTATCTAAAATAAGATCCCCCTTGTCGATCATGTCTTGGACGATGTTTTTGAAGGTTCGGCAGTTGTCGATGTCATGGCCTTGGACGCGATGAAAGGGACAGAAGTCGGCCTCCCTATACCATGTAGGGATGGCTTTTGAAGGGTCAAATTGAGGTGGTCAGATTGGAGGGAGATTGAGGGCCCCCTGCTTGAGAAGTTTTTCCAAAACAGAAGCGTATGGTTCTCCAAGTGGAGTGTAAGAACGCTGAATGTACCGTTGTTGGAATTGTTTGGTGATACTTGGAGATGTCGAAGGTTGAGAGTAATTAGTTGTTGTCGAGGATGGTGATCTAATGACCACAGTGTTGGCCACTCCTTTAGATTCGGAATTGGCAGAAGAAGAAGGTCTGGAAGAAGAATGGCCAGTGGATTTTGCGTTGGTATTACGCAATTTGACCTTATCTTCTTCAAGGGTATGGAGTTCAAGCTTTCGAGCCATGATGAAAGCTTCGTCAAAAGTGCAGAATGTCTGAATCCGCAAGGTAGAAGAGATGTGTCTGGCACATGCTCGAGAGAAGAGCTCGATGAGATCAGGTTGAGGCAAAGAGAAGGAGAGCTGGTTGATCAGGGCTCTCCAACGAGCGACAAAGTCGACAACAGATTCATCATCAAATTGCCTGATGGAGTAAAGGTCTGTGATTGAGACTTGTTTGGTGATGTTGATTGAGAAATGGTCAAGAAATAGTTGGGCGAGTTGAATGAATGAAAAGATAGAGTGTCTGGCAAGAGAACTATACCAGTCAAGGGCTGGGCCAGAAAGAGACATAGGGAACGTGCGTAAAAGCAACGCATCGTCATGGGCAATAAGATAACAGGCATGTCTAAATGCCCGTAGATGTTGTTGTGGGTCTTCCTTACTTTGAAAGCGAGAGAATTTAGGAAGCTCCCAATGGTTAGGGTATGGTCGAATAGGGACGGAAGGATGGATGGGCTCGTTGCAAATTTGTTCATATGACAAAGTATTGCTTGAACCGAAAATGGAGGCTTCGAGACTGGACATTTTATCCATCAGCATCTTGATAAGATTTGCTGACGGATTGGCAGGTTGAGTGCCCCCTAGGTTGTAAGGCGCTTGGAAGAGGCTAGAGGAGGCGTGCGACGTAGTCGATTGTACAATGTACGGATGACTAGTCACAGGGGTGAAAGTGGAGGCTAAAGGTGGTTGTGTTACGAAGGTCAAAGGTATAGGTTGACTGGGCACCGCCAAAGGTGGTTGAATGGCGGCACTGGTAGAAGGATAGGTTGGCACCCCTACATTTGTGGGCGCAAGAGTGTGAGGGGTCGAGGCAATCAAGTTGTGATATGATGTAGAACTCGGTTGAATTGCAGGTGGTTGAGGGGGTAATGGAACCCCGATGGAGGTCGGTCTAAAAATAGACGGGGAGGCCAAACTTTGCGTATTGGCCATGGTTGGATTAATAGTTGAGGCGAAAGGCTGAGTCAAAAAGGGTTGGGTGGCGAATGGCGTGGATGTCATCGCCATGTCACCCGAAAGGTCTCGCATTGGGTTTCTCGCGAGATAGTTTTGGAGGGCTGCGGTGTTGAGGTCCAAGAATCTCTCGAAATCTCGGTCCCCTTCAGGGATGATGGGAATTTGAGTCGGGGTCAGGGTCGGGGTCGGTCCTGTAGGAGTTCTTTCAGTTTTCGAGTGGAACTCCATGATAGGACTTGGTTAGGGATGAGGTAGACGGAAGCGGTTGTTAGCTAAAGTGGTTAAGAAGAGAGGCCTGGTTCTAGAAACTGTGTTCTTACAGTCTCAGAAAACCAGAATGTGATTTTGACAGAGAATGGATAGATTTTAGGCTGCTGGTTTTGAAGAAAAAGGACAATGACAGAGACCAACGTCGGTTTAAAAACTGATGTCGGTAAGAAATGTGGCCGACGTCGATCAGATAACTGATGCCAGTGAGGTAGTAAAGCCGACGTCGGTGACAGAACCGATGCCGGTGACAGGGGAAAGTCGACGTCGGTGGCGGAACCGATGTCGGTGACTGTGTTTTCCAGAGAACCAAAAGATTCTTGGAAAACAATGAAGAAAACGTCCTCACTCACTCAAACAAACAGATGAGAAGAGGAAAACAGAGAGAGACAGACAATCCTAAGCGATAAATCCTAGGAATTAACCTTAGAAATCGTGGCTTATGCCTTAGATGAATGTTTGGGGAGATTGGCTGAAAAATGGGTCCTAGAAGAAGGCGGTCTAAAGATGGTTTCAGGTGTTGTTTTAGGTGCTCAAAGATCTGTGTTAGGGTCTGGTACGTGGCCTGGTGCTAAGGAGCAAGCTCCCCTCACTTCACGATTCTAGTGGTTAGCTGGTCTCGCTTAGCCAAGATATACCTCGCCTAGAGTTTAGACTCTGCCAGAGAACGGAGTGGGCTTCCCCCTTGGTGATGAAATTCAAGTAGGGTCACCGGGATAGGTAAGGTATCCGCTGGGTGATGAAATCCCAGTCGGGCCTTGTCTCAGGTAAGTTTTATGTTCGTTTTGTGCATGTGGTCAGGTAGTGTAACATCAAGTGTCTACGATTTATTCAATATGCGGATAAGTTACTAGATGTGGACTAATGCAAGCACAAGCAGAAATGAAAGTGCAATACGTTTTAATGCCCAAGTCGAAATGTGATGTTTGTTATGAAGACAAGTTTGAGAAAGGGTTGAGAGTATGATGTTTAGACTAGTCTAGAAATGCAAGGAAGAAAGAAAGATTCATTTTAATCCTGCTTATAGTGTCATTGAGAAGAAAAGGAGGAGGAGAAAAGGTAAGAACCTAATGCTCCTAAATGAATGAAAAAGAAGAGGAACCCAGGAGGAACCTAGGGTCCCACTGGGCGTGCCAGAGATGTTTCTACTCAAAATTCGCTTTTCAGATTTAAGAGAGAAGAAACTAAAAAGAAGTAATGGACAAGGCTTGGGAAGTACCTAGACTAAAGATTGCGCACCGTAAATCCAGACGCTTGTGAGCACCCCTCTTTGGCTATGGAGGAATGACACCTGCAAAGAAAGAAGACTTGGACAAAAAGGCGTTAGATAGATAGATGGTGGGTTGCCAGGCAAAATCCTGTTCCCAGAAGTATGAGAACTTCCTTAAGGGAGGTCAACCCACTGTTTTGATAAAGATAAGTCTGATAAAAAGATAGAATGCTGAAAAGGACTGAAATAAATAGCAAACTGAAAGAGAAAAGGAAGCAAAGGCTTACCTGGAAGAAGCTATCAAACTGGTTGCAGTCGCCGGCGTCGGTGGTCCTACCGGCGTCGGTTGTCGGGTCTGTCGACGTCGGTTAGTCTGCCGACGTCGGTGGGGGTAATGACCGGCGTCGATCGGGGCAATAGGCTTGGACGGGGTTTTAGGCAGGTTCTGGTCGAGTCTGGACAGAGTCTGGTCTGGGCTTGGTCTATGGTCTGTTTAAGGATGGTCTGTGGACGGGTTTGAGTCTGATTTGAGGCAGTCAGGGGGTCTATGCAGAGATATAAGGGAGTCAAATGGACAGAAAGGGACAGAGAGGTAGAGGAAGCCAAACAGGGAGATAGGAATCTGGGTCTATCTGGTTTGGTTAACAGTGTGGGGGGTAGAAGAGCTGAATCTAGTTTAAAACATGATAACTAGAAAGCATAAAGCAAATAAACAGAGTACTTACCTGTGCTCTGCTGAAGAAGGTGTTGATCTTGCTGTTGATGTTGCCAGATGTGAAACCTGGTGCTGATGAAGATTACATGTTGTTCACCTGCAGAAGATTGTTGTGTACCTGAGGGAGAGAGTCAGATTGATTGGGAGAGAGGTCAAGTGAAGGACTGATACAAGGGTTTGATACCAAAGATTAAAGAGTCGGGATGCCAGAGTTAGAGACGCAGAGAAGTGAAGAAAAGCCAAGCGGAACCAGAGAGAACCGAGGGAGATAACGGTGAAGAAAACCGTTATGAAGGGTGCCGACGCCGGCAATATCGCCGACGTCAGCCGAAGTCTGACCGACCTCAGCGGCTGAAAGGCTGGAGAAAGGCTAAAAATAGCCTTTCATCCGTTTCCCAATGGCCGGGTCAAATGAATGCGAGGATGAAATGGTCAATGGGGGTTAAATGGGCGAGAGGAGAGGTTGGAATGGGAGTCTAAGGCATTAAATGGCCATGTGGGGAATAAAGGGGATCCAAGGAGGGTATCCTAGGGTGGCGAGGTGGCGAGGAGAGGGAAAAAGGGGCCTTGTTTAATTAAAAATAGATGTTTATTTTCAATTAATAAGACCTAGGTAGGTTAGGGATAGTCGAAGTGGCAAGGGACCAAGGGGAGAGAGGAAGACCAAGGGTTAGACACTTTTTAGGTGTCTACAATCATGTTCCATCCCTCTAACTAACAACTAACATCTAACATGTCCAATTCTAGTTCAGTACTTTACACATGATTTTACAGTATTATATCTATCTAGGCATACCCCTATTGATCTAAAAATCTATCAATACAAACATTGCTATAGTTACAAATATCTTGTCAAATATCACTACTATATCATATATCTATACAACTTAACATACTTGCAAGACTCTTTCTTCTGAGGGCAGCCATTGTAGGTTCATGATTCCTACCCTTAGAAGAGGGGGAAAAATATGGGTTTTATCATAGAGATAAAATCTCCTAACAGTCAAAACAACAACATTCAAATCACCTAGTTCAGAATCTAGAGGTCAAACTAGTCTGAACAGAGCAAAAAAATTGTGCCAGTTCTAGATCAATAACCATTTTTAGCATAGGACAACAATGCAAAAAATGGATAGTAGCACCAAAAATAGGGGTGTCCTCATTTTATAACTCTTGTCTAGATATAAAAACATGTATATTTTCTAGAAATAAGAAAAAATTTCTATTTAGATACAATATTTGCACATCTAGATCAATCAGAATCAATAGTTTAGTATACTTTTCTTAGAGAATCTAGATATAGGGGGTTATCATGCATGAAATGATGATTCAGACTTTCAATTTTAGATTAGGTAGATGACATAACTTATAGATCATAATCCATTTTATAGACACCAGTGATTGGGGGAAATATGTGCTATAGATTGGTCTTCTTTTATTTCTGAGTTTAGTTTATTATCTAGGCATTCTCAGTAGCTACGTGCCTTACTCCATCTGTAGGTGGTTGGCATTACTTTCAAGTTGAAATTTCATACAAGTTTAAATTTTTGAGTACCTAAGTTCTTGAGTTGGCTTGCACATAAGCCTAGTACATTAGTTTTAGAGTGGATTTCATACAAGCCTAACCTTCATCTTTCAAAATGGCCAAGAGTGGCCTAGTTTATAGCATACATTCAGGCTATCCACACCACATTGTCAAAGTTATAGAACATCCATAGGATCCATGATCCATGTCATATGACATATATTCTATAATAGTATTAATTCATAGCTTTAATTCATAGGGAAATGATGGAGCCAAAGGGCTAACCTTTGTATTCTTGAGCCACCTATAAAGAGGGATTGGACACACAGTCTAGACATTGTTTAGAACCCACATGATTCATTAACTTCACTTAGTTGGTGATGGTGGAGATAAAGGTGCAGCTTTTGCATTCTTGATCCACCTTCTAGGTAATTTATCACTTATCTTTGTTCATGATATTACTCTTGATTTAACACATACCCAGCATCATCTAGCATAATCCAGCATCACAATAGGTTTTATATTGGTTCACATACCTGGTGAGGTGTATGCATTATTTTCTATTATTTTTACTCAAATTTTGTACTTTCTTATTTTAGATATAGCTTATCTAGTAAGAACTGATCTAATTTTATGTTTTCATTACAGATTCACAATTCACAACATGTTCTCTCTATGCACTCCAACATCACACAACTTCATAAGCTTCTCCCTTATAGGTAAGTTTAGGTATGCTTGTTACTTTCCTTTATCCTAGTATTTCACTTTGTTGCATCACTATAATAAAGAGGGGCCACATCTAATCATATAAAATGAAAAATTGGATAACTTAAGCATGGATAATGACACCCAATCCATAGGTCTTCCTACTTGCTTACACAACCCTTCTAGGCTATTATTTCACTAATTCCCACTCATCCACAACCTTCTATACTTAACCCTTACAAACATAGGCAACTCTTTTAGGCCTATATCTATCACCCTAGGTCTCATTCCCTCTAGACAACAATGCTCAACTTAGATAGGAGCGTTGAAACCTAGGGTGTCTTGATTTTGACACTATTATCTAAGTGCAAAATTGGTCCTAGCGATCAGATTATTTTAGATCATTATCATTTTTCTTTTCATCCTAACACAAATTCATTTAACCCATGATCATTAATTTCCATATAAAATACCATTCAAATTCCATTTATAAGGGTTGGCACTCTTTTACAAGAGAAGAAAGAATACAAGTACACTCAATCACTCTTACCTATTCTTTGCATACAACCTTCCAAGATCATTTAAAGCTTATTCAAACCTTTAAATTAGTCCCTATCCATCCAAAGTACATCTAATTTCACATTTATCATACATAATTACACCAAGCACTTCAATAGGAGAACTACATTAGCTTGATCCCTCCTCAGAGTATTATTATGTAGGAAGTGTGCCCACATATAGGGTGTGAAGTGCATCTATCATATTCTTTACACACTATCCCATTCTCTATCTATTCCAATTTTCCATTGAAGTTCAAGTATAAAGATCTCTTAGGGCTTTGAATATTAAAAATAGATGCATAGTGAGCTCTGTAGGCTTCAAAGATTTGATATAACTGACAGGGTAACACAATCCTATCAAACAAAACCTGAAAATCTCAGACCACCTAGACAATAATGACCAAAAAATACTATAGAATTAGACAATAGGGTGTCCCACTTTTGACACTCCTATCCAATCTAGAAATGAACCTCAAGAACTAGTTTTTGATAGTTTTCTAGTCTTATTCCTCCAGTATCAGATCATGTCTTAGTCTAGATCATTAAAAATAATTCTAGTTAGATTTCTCTTATTTATTACTATATTTAGTAAAGGTAAAAATATAAAGCTATTTATAGAAGTTAGTAGCTTAATTCTTGCATATTATTTACTGATTTACTTTGCTCAAATCTATTTATTTAATTAGGAATAAAACCCCATTTTTATAAAAATAATAAAATAGTAGAGCACTACAAATAGTAGTAAATTTAAAGAAATGTTTGTTTTTCACACCTTTTGGTGTTTTATTAGGTCACGTAGTATGTAGCAAAGGACTCATGTAGAACAGGTTAAGGTTATAGTCATTGTAAATATGCCACCCCCAAGACTTCAATAAAAGTGTGATCTTTTCAAGGACATATGGGTTATTACTATAAATTCATTAAGGGACACACCACTATATCTGCTCCTTATGTGAAAAGGAGTTCAATTTATATGGATAGAGGAATGTCAGTCTAATTTTTGGATTTGAAGCAATGACTAATGCCTACTTCAATCCTTATTTTCCAAGATTAGAGTAAACATTTTTATGTGTATGTGGATACTTCAAGGCTTGTTGTTGGAGTAGTATTTGCATAGCTAGGAGACAGAGGCTTGGATCATCTAATCTATTTTACAAGGAGAAAATTTTCAGCTCTAAAAAAGAGCTATACAAAAATTGAGTGAGAATCCTTACTGATAGTGTTCGCACTACAAAAATTTAGGCACTATTTATTGGACACACCATTTGAGTTGTTCACTGATCATCAAGCTCTGTGATACTTAGTGAAAAAACCACTACTGGGAGGATGTATATTTCACTAGCTAATGTTATTATAGGAATTTCAATTTTGTATTGACATCAAAATAGGATGGGAAAATGTTGGTCTAAACCATCTCAACTAGCTAACTAATGGTGAAGAACTTGAGGAACTCTAAGATGAGTCATTAGATGTATATTTATTTAGATTAACTGTGATTTCATAAAAATTATAAAAGATCACATAATTTATTGAAAAATAGGCATTCCCAGATCATTATACAAAAAGAGATAATAAATAAATGTTAACCAAAGATCTTCCATATAGTCTTATTAATGGTTTTTTGTATTATTTAGGTAAAGATGAAGTCCTAGTGGCACTGGAGCATGAGTTTGGGAATATTGTGGAGGATGCACATAAAGGAGTAGTAGGAGGCCATTTCATAGGGGATGCAATTATGAGGAAGACTTTACAAAGTGGTATTTGGTGGCCTTATCTCTTTTTGAATACATAGAGAGTTGCACAAGACTGTGATGTTTTCAAAGTATGGATAAGCTACACTAGTGGGATCCGATGCCTTTATAGATTATCTTATTACAACAACCCTTTAAATAGTGTGGAATTGACTTTTTTGGGATAATAAAACCCCTAAGCAAATGTAACAAGGATAGGTACACAATCACTATGATAGATTATTTTACCAAATGGGTAGAAACTGTTATGATTCTAAGTTGCAATGCAAAAGACAAAGCTAAGTTCCTATATGAGAATATCATTACCAGGTTGGCTATCTTATTAAATTAGTAAGTGATAGAGAGACCCATTTTATAAATAATACTATCAATACCCTTATAAATGAGTTTTTAATATCACATCATAAAAGCACTATGTATCATCTATAGGTAAATGGCTAAACTAAAGCTATGAACAAGGTGATTGGTAAGATACTTACTAAAACATGTGATGTATAATGAGATGATTGGGAAGATAGACTTAAAACTATCATATAGGCTTATTGCATGAATTATAAACATACAATAGGGTTTACACTATTCTATTTAGTCTATGGGATTGAAGCTATGATACTTATCAAATATGTAATTCCTAGTTTGTAAGTCACTAATGTATTTCATATGGATGAACTAGAGTCAATGATTTATAGATTATTGGACTTCAATCACATGGATGAAGTAAGATGTACAACAATATGGGACTAAGAGATAAAAAATCATAACTAGAAGGCATGGCATGATAAAAACCTATGAATAAAGGCATTCTAGGTAAATCAACTTGTTATTTTATATGATAACAGGTTTAGAGATTTCCTTGGCAAGCTTCACATCTAATGGAAGGGCCTTTACATCATTCATGAACTTAGGCAACCTAAAATAGTGGTCCTACAATATTTGCAAGGGAATATCTTACCCGAGTAGGTAAATGGTTATAAGTTGAAGTCCTATCACCATTAATTATAATTAGTATGGAATAAAGGTGTTATATCACACCAAATAGATTGTAGAGAGGTTTACAAAGTGTTTTTTTAGGATTGTTTGTGTTTTATGTGTTTATTTCGGCATGTGTTGGTAACTATAAGTGTGTGTATAGTATGTAACCATAAGGATCCATGTAACAATCAAAGGTTCTATTACTATAGATAAATTTATAAGGTGGCCAAGTGTGTAAGTGTATAGACAATAATTAAGTCCAAGAAAGACACATGCATCTGAATCTAGAGTAGATAGTGTAACTTAATAGTTAAGTCATTACATTTAATAATTAAGTATGGGATGGGAGATTAACAAATCTCTTTGTAAAAGTGGCAGGTCTGTGTTAGAAAAAGAATAAGTAATGTATGTCCAAATCCTTGATAATGTGACAAGTTAAAAATCATCAATCACTACCATAATTGAATGTCCCATTAGCTAAATGTCCACCACATCAGTACAAAAAATCCATTTCATCAAAATCTCATGTGTGAAAGATTGAGTGAAAACACATCTCATCAATATTGTCAACCATCAAAGGAGGTGTGAGATGTTATAAAATTAGGCACTCAGGTGACTCCATTCCTATCCATTTCTAAAAATATTGAGGCGTTATCCAAATTCATGATGATTTTTCATCCTTACTTTATAGTTTCCATGAAATTATTCAAGAAAGAGATGTGTAATGGCTAGGTTTTATCACTCCTAAATTATCAAAGGGTTTATATAAACATAGAAGGAGGATATGGGAATTGGTGTGGTGCTATGCCAAACACACTTCACTAATATAGATTTTTATGAGTTTGCTTGTAATGTGAAGCTACACATTTTTATCTAAAACATAGTTAAAGGAGCACATCCAATTATGTTAGTACCACCACATAGGCTCTATAATACTAATATGGATCACTTGATATAGTTACCCACTTTTGGTAAATTCAATGATATCATGGAGGTTTTATTCGGATGCTATAATGAGGGACATATTTATCTTTCCCTATATCTCACTATCCACATTACTACTACTGCAATGGGTAGGGATACAATATTACCTACATGAGGGAGATCAATTTCACATTACAAATCCTAAATACCACCCACTATTCTAGATATAAAGGAAAGATACTCTCATAGTTTAAGAGGAATTCCCCTAGAAGATATTAAAGATGTGTTGGAGTAAATTCTAGTTGAATGCATTTATCATTAGACTACCAAGGATGCCAAACAAGCTACCAAAGGGTCATTAGCATTGCTCATTAGAAGATCCGTCATAGCGAGGAATTCAATTGGCTAGAATTTTTGGTTTAAAAACACACTTTCAATATCAACAAATTTTTGGTGACTATGGAACAAACCTTCTAGTACCAATTTTTAGTATTACTATTAGTGTTTATGTAGTGGAAGTCTCCTAAGGGTGAAGTTCACCCTGATGTTGATTACTAGCTAGATGTTTAGTTCTATAATCTCACCTGGATGCACAAAAGCACATATTTTGTACATCAATACAAATTAATAAATTGGTGGGATGATTTGGTTGAGTTAATCATAGCTAACCCACACATCCCACCTGATGTCATGTAGTACTTGATATATCATGTAGTTATTACAAATTTGTTGAAAGGCATTTCTATCTGCATCCATGAATTATCCAAGGTTCTAAGTCCACATCTTCCATAATTTATCAACATGAAAATGGAATAAACCAAGGTGGATAAGTAGAAAATTATTGAATAAATATGAGCCACTCTATTGTAGACATTACCACCATCTGGTGTAGATCTTGTGACTATAATTGTGCATCATTAAATAATAACTACTCAAATCTATGATTTTGATAAATACAAGGTACCCAAAGGTTGAATATCTCCATATCCTCTTTGATAGAAGACTCACAACTATCTCATATGGGTGGATGAACTGAGCATTCCTAAAATCATTGAGCTCTATGATTTGCCACATTTAGGCACTGATAAGTAGTAGGTATAGAGTATGATGATGGATGATATGGTTAGAGACCTTTATGAGAGGGAAGAAGAAAAATATTACTTCTTTTAGAAAGTGGTTCAAAACATCCAAGTGTAGAAAAAATTTCCTAAAAATATTTCGATAAAGATAACACCTTATCCATCCTCTATCATCATCGATATGGTAGTTGAAGAATCCAAGTTATAGTAAATCTATCAATCATTAAAGGTAAGAGGATTAAATATGAGTTCATTATAGTCTAAAGCTACCAAAATGAGTCCCCTAATACAATTATTATGACATAGGTAGAATCCATGCATCCCTTGACAATCTAGGGCTAACACTTCACTTGTTCCTACACATGCTATTAGAGAACCTATGATGGAATCATCATATGTGCAAGACATTCCACCTCACCAAAATAAAAGATGTCTGGTTCATAAGGGGAAAGTTTCTTGTGATGAATTAAAAAAAAAATACTTACCTCTTCTTCATCTGAGTCTGAAGAGGCCATGAGTGACATAGAAGAAGTTGTACTAGATACTGAGACTATCGAATAATAACAAGATGCACATGAGAAAGTGTGGAGAGTATTTGAGCATCACATGTGTTAAGAAGAAAAGTTTAAAGCTGAGTCTAAGCTTCATTAGAAGGAAGAAAATACACACTAATAATGGGAGGAAGCTCAGTGGAAGGATAAGGAAGAATCCACTCACATGCAAGTCATGGATGCTGAGGCAATCCTTCAGAAATAATAAGAAGATGACAAGACCAAATTATAGTTAAACATCTCATAGTCTATCAACAATGCCAGGATGTTGTAGTGTAAGTGGAGAGAAAATATATAAAATATATCAAACATATAAATAAGAACTAAATTACATAGGAGAAAGTGTGGCCATAGACTGTGGACCAAGCATGGTAGCACTAAATGTAAGTAGTAGAGGCCAATAAAATGGCAATGGATGATGCATAGTAGAAAACACAAGTAGAGCAGGTCAAGAAGGTGTAAGAATATATTTTGAAGTATTCCCAAGAGGATGATATAAAGAAAAGTGTTGAGGAAGCTCAAGCCATTATTATGATGGTCCCATCTGCAACAACTTCCTCAAGTTCCTTTCCCCTACCACCATCTAATGAGCTGATTCAACCACTTTGGCTACCTCATAATATGATATTATTTCCTAGAGCCTATCTACCATTTTGTTATGGGATGTGTCAACCAATTCTAATTGATGTACTATATTCAAAATTTAGGCCAAAATGACCACTATCATGGTGATATAGTTGGCGGTGGTTGTCAAAAGAGGTTATCTTCATTATTTGGTATTAAATTTGTGTGTGTGATAAGGTGTTTGGTAAATGGGTTATGTCAATGTAAAATCCTAAAAGGGTTGACCATCGATGGTGAGGTTCAACCATCAGTGGTCAGCCTAAACATCAGTGGTCGAATGTCAACCCTAAAAAGGCAAAGTCAAAAGAACCACTGAGGGTTCATTTTTCTTATTTGTTCATTAAAAAACTATGGTGCTTAGATATTTTTTAAGTGATAAATAAGGGTTATAGATCTATTTTGAGTGAGTTGAGTGGGTTATTGAGGGGATTATTCAAGGTTTGAGTGAGGTTGATCAAAAATGCAAAGGGGATAAGGTAGAGCATAGGGTGTGATAGCAAGTATGAGGGCACCACCCCATCATTGATCATGAAATGAGGTAGGGGTGTTTGTAAATTTAGTATAATAGAGTTTATTTTGTAGTTTATTATGCATTTAAGGGATTGAATGATTTTTTTGGTTGTTTATATTGTTATGGCTAGGTTTTGACCTAGGGCTAGGTTTAAGTTGTTTTGGTTGTTATTTTGAGAGAATCAATTATGAAATGGGATATGTGAGTAGGAATTGATGGTAATATGGGTGTGTTTAAGTTTTGTTAGAATTTTTTTATATTAGTAGAGAATTTAGCTAAGCCTTAGGGCTTAAAGATCATCGATTATTACTACATAGTGACCATTGGTAGTCATTATTGATTGTTGATGATCAATAGGTGACCACTCAATGGCCATTGTGTTGATTATTAGTGGTCAATTTTCTGACCATCAATGGTTGATGGGTGATTGGTGATAGTTATAGAAAGAACCATCATCAATTGACCTACAACCATCGATGGTTTGGAAAGTTGAAATCAGGGGTAAAGGTGTGGGGTAAAAGGTGGAATGAAAGTGTTTAAGTGTGTAGTTAAGGTTTTATGTTAGTAGGTAAGGGTAAGGGTTAAAGATTGAGAAAAAAAATGTAGTGGGTAAAGGTTTAGGGTAAAGGGTAGGTGTAGGATAATAGGATAGGGTGAAAAAAATGATTCTCTTGGTTGGTGTGATTAGGTAGACTAGGAGAATAGGTCTATGGAAGTGTGGTTTAAAGGTGAATTAGGTAATGGTGAAGGTTTTAGGTGAATTGTATAAGATTTTAGGTAAAAGGTAATGGTCTAGTAGATGTGATAAGATAAAATAGGTGAATTTGAAGGTAAGTCTTGGTTATGGGCCAAATTAGGCATAGTTATCACTATTTAGATGAGTAAGTGAAAGTGGAAGGTAGTAGGATTAATAAATGGGTTAGGGTGGTGATTGGGATAAATATTTAATATGGAGAGGGAAATTTTATTAGATTAGGTGAACTAAGGTATTGCTATCAAACTTTTCAAGCACATGAGTAGATACAAATGAGAGACTAGGTGCCCCAAATATTATATGAGATATAATGAGGCATGATAGATGTAGACTGGGACCACATGATTGAGGTAGGATTAGGTAGCATGAGGTATTATTAGAATGTACATCAAGATGCAATGATGTTATTGGCACTCATAGAGAGATGGGATGTTACTACTAACACCTTACTTTCAACAGGTGAGATGACCATTTTGCCCAAGGATATCCATAAGATTGTGCAACTACCCATACAAGGTAAGCCAATATACAACATTGACATTGATGATCAAGATGGGAAGATAGAGCTCTTGTATGGAGAGGAATTCATGTTTGTGAGGTGTCACTCAAGAGGCTTCCATTACACATCACTATACCAAAGGAATAGGGATGCAAGGTGGTTACTCACTATGATGATGATAAATGTTACTTGTTATGCTTTACCAGATTTGAGTAGTGGTAGATTCCCATACTTGTTGTTGGGGGTGTTTATTGAGTTATTTTTGGGTCATATAGTGTTTGTGTGAGAACTTGTACTATTAGTCTTGATTTACCAAGAGATGTGGGGATTTTGAGCTCACAATATATATGAGATCAATGTTGGTTTTGTTATATATTAATGGGTTTATGATCACATCTGAGTGCTACAACCTTTGGGGCTACCATGGAATGGGTTTAATCAGATGTATTTTAGGGTTGGATATATGAGGTGAAAAGGTGATTATTCCCTCACAAGAGTAGGAGGAGGGGCATATGACCTAGACTATTATAGAGATTGATTGGATGCCTTGGTCATGGGAGATGTTATTTGGAGACCATATGTCAAGTTTTTGAGATGGGCACTTTATGTGAGACATACTCTATCACTTCAAAGCTATAGATGGATCTATAGTAGATGAGATCATGAGATAGAGTTCATTCCATTTGATATGGTATGGAGATAGCTTATCCTCATGTAGGATATACTGAAGGTGTTCTTAAGGTATAAGAGGGAGGATGTAGAGTTTCTACTGCTTGCTCCACAACCAATTCATCATTTCATTGATCAGGAGTTTTTACTAGCAAGGATTAATGTGGATGATGTAGGTGTTATAGATGCCCATCTTATGTGGTACCAAACACACTATGCTAAAACCAATTTTGGAGGTTATGATGGTGGTTGGTAGGACATGGATGTTGACCTAGATGGGGGTGGTTAGTAGTTGGGAGTTGGTGGTCTAGATATATAGGAAGTGATCATTTAGAGGGACCAAGTATGAGTATCTATAGCTACAAAATATGCATCCTTGGAAATAACATAAGCATCCTTGGTAGTAGCATAGGGTTAGGTGGTCACTCTTATAGGAGAGAGAGAGAGATCATGCTAGAACTTAGCTAGCCATGGTTATGTTAGAGAGAGATATTATCTTCGACAGGTAAGAGGAGTACCAATAGATATGGGACCACCAAGGACTATCTTGATGGTGATATACATAGTAACAGTGGAGGAGATTTAGTATTATGAGGCCTTTGTTTTTATATTCCTACCAGATGAGCCCTAATAGGGTGAGTATAGAGCTAGGATCACTGGAGGTGCTAGCACTAAAACACTAGGTAAGTGGGCCACTTCTATAGGTGGATAGGTAGGTGAAATATGGAAGGTTATAGGAGGAGTGATGCTCTAATGGCCTATATGGTTATGATACATTGTATTTTTGATATATCATATGATTTTAATACTGTCCTGTGAGTCAATGTAGTGAGATGTATATATATTTTGAGAGATATGTACATATTTGTATATACGATTATCATGTTGATTATGAGCTCATGATTTATATATATGATCCTTGTTTATGGTTTTTTTCTCATCATTATGATGTTCATGTTGTTATTTTATGATTTGATATGATGGTGATATGATTATGTTCATGATGGTTTATGTGGACTCACCTAGCTAAGCATGTGATGATATGGATTTTTAATTTATATTCATGATAATGTTAATATTGATTGATGTTTTTTATGTGATTATGATGTGATGGTCATAGTGGATGATCCTGATATTATTATGTGATGATGTGTATGATATGATAATGTTTAGGCTAGGTTAGACATGACTATCATGTTTCTGATTTATTGTTATGGTTATGGATGATGATGATGTACTTTATGTTCATGACATGGTTATGGGTTAATATATCATAGTTGTTATGGATGTGATAGGTGGTAGGATGATTATGATGTTATGAATAGGTGATGGGATTCTCATGATGTTATGATGATGTTTTTTATGATGGGATGCTATGTTTGGGATATGATAATGTTTATGCTTTCTTACCTAGATAGAAATGTGATGGATAACATATGTAGATGATGTATGATTTGAATAGTGAGAGATGTTCCATGATTAGTTGGTGTTGTTGGTTCTTTGGATGAAATGGTATGATGTTTATTGTGAGTAGAGACATGTTGAGGTAGATTGTATGTGATGATATATTGACTTATGATGTGAAAAAAGGTAATATTGTGATGGTTGTATGTTTGTTATGATGGTTAAGATGTTATTGTGATGAAAAATGCTTTAAAAAGGCACAACACATAATAAAACACATAGTTGGATTTTAAATATTTTTAATGAGCTGCCTATGATGAGATGAAGGTGGTCAACACATAAAATAAGTTTGATTAGTAAACTAAATGTCAGGAAGATAGGCTAATCAAGAGACAAACACTATAATGAATGTATCAACAATTAGATATGAGAGAATAAGAATAAGTCATGATTCTTATTATTTGGCAAGAAATAAAACAATCTGAAGTATGATTATCTCATGAACATAAGTCCTTTGAATGCTTTTTATTAGCATCCATTAGTTGATTAAAAAGGTGTCTTGATTACATAATGTTAAGTAAGCTCACAATCCCTTTCTTATAGTGTATAAAGGGGAGATGAATGGAGATGGAACTTTCTTGTGAGATTATCAACCCTCATCTAGAGGATACTAAGGAGCAGTATAAACAAGTCCATGTCATATAAGGTATAGATTGATCAATGTAGGAAGTCTACTTATGAAAGCTGATTCTAGCTTCCAAAATTATTTTTCTTTTCCTAATTTGATAATGGGCCTTTGCTATTTTTTTTATTTTTTGGAGGGATAGGGAAATTTGATCGATGTAGGAATATTTCAATAAATTGATAGCTCTGGTAAATGCTTTGCTCAACCATCCTTCAATGGAGTGGTCTAAGTTTGTGAACTCTATTTTAGGATTTTGATAGTTATCCTTCAAGGGAGCAGTCTATATTATTGTATACACGTTAAATTGGTCAAGCAACCACATATATCATGTATTTACATGGTCCTTTCATAGGAGACTCTAATTGGAGAATATGATTTTTGTTCACATTTGACCATGTCCATCATTTTAGTCATCTCAGTCTTTTTACATAATCTAGACACTTTTTTGCCTATTCCTAGTCATTCGAAACCTTTCAAATAGTCATTCCACATTATCCAAATTATTTTTTCTATCTTTTTTCCATCCCTCAGGCCTTGATACTATAGGATAGGAGCATTGGGGTTGGAAAATAGTACTGGTACCACTAGTGTCTATTTTTAGTGCTCTTGTCCAAAGCCATTTTCACCTCCAATGATCAGTTTCTTTTTCTATTTGAGTCATACCCCTTTCTTAGCTTCATATTTAAGTTTTCCCATATTGATCAAATGAAAATAAAGCTCCCAAATTTAAAATAAAGAGTCTCCTATATAAATGACTTCACAAGACATTTTATATCTAACACTTACTACTTTGGCACATTAAACATAATAAAAATTAGTCAATAATATAGCTCAACTTTTTGCATCACACATATATTTTCATGCTTGATCAAGAAAGGGCCTAGGCAAAAGTCATTCATGATTCTATCATGTTCATTGATTATGTGTGTTCCCTAAGGGAGAACTATATTTGATCTGAGACCATAGTTTGAGGGTTAATGTAGGCAATAATTATGACAATAGGGGTTTTATTTCATGCATCCATTCTTCCCCTAACCCAAAATTTCCCCCTTTTACTTTTTATGCATTGGTTGTTTCTGTGTGTGTAGATAAATATAGGGTTTGAAGATTGAAATGGGCCTATAGTAAGCTTTGTTGACTTCTAAACTTCAAAAATTGGTACATAAGATCAAACTAACTTAGTGAACAAAACCTGGAAAGCTTAGATCCTGAAGATAATAATAGAAAAGGTGTAAAACAACACTTGTACCACTCTTGTCTAGTTCTGGTGCTCTTTTCCAATCAAAAAGAAAAGTCTAGATTCAGATTCTAAATGGTGTCCCAATCCTACATCTCAATTTTTAGCCCCTGAATCATCCATTTCAACCCATTTTCATATAAGTTCATTTCTCTTCTTCATGTAAATTACTTGATAAAAATCTATATTTAACCCTATTAAACTAGATTTTTCCCCTTATTCCAAAACCTTATTATTTAGGAACTAAACACTAAATTCCCAAAAATAATAAAACATTTGGTGAACCTAAATTAATTTGAACAAAAATATAAAGCCCTAGGCACCATTAAGGTTTCTCCTTCAAATTTTTGTGCAAAATTTCAAATTCAAAATTTTGATTGTATTAATTTTTGTGCATTTATTTTATTCAAAATTATTTTTAGAATTTAAACTATTGACATAATTTTAAAAATTGTAAAACCCTATCTCAAAACCCGAGATTTCCAAATTAGGTCCTCAAACCCCAAGCCTTCCTTCCTTGAAAATTTTAGAAAAATATTTTAGAATTTTTACAAATTGTTTACTTTATCAAAAATAATTTCAAAATTTCAAATTAGTAGTTTTCTTGTGCAAAAATTCAATTTCAGTTTTTTGATTTTGTATAAACATTTTGTGCATTTATTCTATTAAAAATTATTTTAGAATTTAAAATTATTACATAATTTTTAAAAATTCTAAAACCCTAGCTTGAAACCCTAAATCTTCAAACTAGGTCCTCAAGTCCCAAGTTTTCCTCACAATTTTTAGAAAAATACTTTGGAATTTTTGTAAATTGTTTGGATAGTCAAAAGTATTTTCAAAATCTCTATGTTCATATATTTTTTTGCATTTATTTGTTTAATAGTACTTTTCAATATTCTCTTTGGTGAAATAAATAAAATAGAAAATAAGGCACTTCTTCCCTCTCATCCCATAGATCAATTTTTAAAAATTTCTCATAATTATGACAATGAATAGACAAATTTGCGAATTTGCACATTACCTAAAAATCTGGAAAATGATTTCATTTACAATGAAGATAATTACTATTATTTTAATGATTAATATGATTATATATGTGATAGTGAATTAAAAATAGATGCATCTTCTTCTCTCAACCCTATCTCCTCTATTCATTCTTCTAAAAGAAAATAATTTTGATAAATACGAAAGATACTTCTCACATCATTCTCATATGCACAATGCACCAAATGAAAAAATTAGTCATTCACTTCCAAGTGAATATATACTTGGTGATAGCTTGCTTCCATGTGAACCTAATCCCTCTCTCTTTTTCTACTTCAATGTTCAAATTAAAACAATATAAACGTAATAGAATCAAATTGCCAAAGCATAGTTCAAATGATACATCTCATTTTCCTAACTCTACTATGTCCAAAGAAGATATAAATCATAAATATCTTTCTCTTACTTCTCATGAAAATAATGCATGTATTCCATCCATGGATAACATAGATACACATGATATTCCAATTTCAAATGATGCTTTCTTACATATTATAAAAGAATTAAATTCTTCTCTTACACCTCTCCCTAGTAATGATGGAAGTGATAATCATTATGATAGTAACATATGCAAATGAATTTGAAAATGAGAGTGATTATGAACAATATTTTAATGATGAAAATGCATGGAATAATGATGATTATTATTCATATAGTGAATAAGAATATGCATCTCATGTTTCTAACTCTTCTCTCACTCCTTCTCTCAAACATAATACACTTCCAAATATTGTTTCTACTTCTATGAATGATTCTATTTCAAATAATGCATACATTAATTCTAATAACACAATTTATACTCAATTAGAATATGACGCAATAAAAAAAAGATACAAATGAATCTTCCAAGCCACCCCTCACCACAATAGAACCAAGTTTTCACCCTTCACTTAAAGAGAATGGTAGCCTAAATCCCTCTAGTAAGGTCCAAGTTACCATTCCTCCCAAGGTTAAAGTGAGCACACCCCCTCTTTATGATCCAATTGCTAAATGTAGCAATCCCATGGTTAAAATTAACAATCAAATTTAATGATTAAATGCAATACTTTATGATGTTAATGTACCATCCCAAGAGATTATCTCATTGATGCATGAAGTTGGTGAATTACAAAAAGTACATATCCTTACCTTGGAAAAAAAGTCTTATAAGTCTTGGATGGATTCCAATAATCTACAAGGTAACCCAATTTTGAATACATTCATAAAATCTTCATTTCCTAAGCATTTATAGGTACCATCATTACCTCATTTTGATGGAATTGAAGATCCATTCATACACCTTCAAGCCTTTAAAAGGCTTTGCCATCTCATGCAAGTCCTTTGATTCTACTCAAGTTATTTCAATAGGGATTAGTGGGGGAACCATAAAATTGTTTCTTTCATATCCTCCCCATTGGTTCTTTGCATACATATGATGACTTAGAGGAGTAATTTCTTAGATATTACATAGCAAACATGGCCCCTCATGTTAAATATGAGAAACTTTCCACTTTGCATCAAAATACTTCAGATCTAGTTAGTGATTATATCTTATAATTCAATAATCACATGCTATGATTGATATATAAATTTGAAGATTTAGATATTTATCATATATTTATTAAGGGGATTTTCCAACCTCTCCTCGAGCATCTATTATATCAGATAGAGTCTTATTTTAGGCATTTATACTATACAATTGTAGCTTTGGAAAAGAAATTGGGATTCATTGAGGTTGATTCAGTTGACTGGATTACTTTAAATTTCATAATATTATCTACATCTATAACTCTTAGGATACAACATCCACCATGTCATAAACAAGTTAGGAGATCACAACTAGAAAAAAATCATCTAAGAATACAGAGCCAATATCTAGAATACAACCTATAGTATGCACTATAAATAAAAACATCAAATAACCATTACACTTTGATTCAGAGTAGGATATCCCATATATCATATTATCAACACTCTTAGATATGAGATTAATCACATTACCTTTTACTCATCAACGAGATCCACATCTCTTACAAAAATAGCTACATCAACCCTTTTGTAACTATCATCGTATCCATGGACACATAGATAGTGATTGTTATGGACTTAGAGATTATATTAATAGATGTGTGGATAATGGTATCATGGAATTTACATAAGGGGAACTAATATATCCTCCATCATGGAACCATAGACCTCCTTATTCTATGACTGAGTCATCCTATGACATTCCTTTACAAGAATCATCGATCACTCATCATGAGAGTAATGTGGGTTCTAGGATAGAGCCTCATAGGAGATTTTCTATTCCACCTATTCAAAAGGTTTGGAAGCCTATACAATGAGAGTAGCCTACATATAGAACTATAGTCTAAGGAGTACATATTGTTGCTCCATATACATATCCAATAGAGTCATAGGTATCACAACAAAGTACTACTCATGAGAAATATTTACTATGGACAAATGTTTTGTGTCTTATCTCATATAGGAATCCTCTATAGTTAAGATTAAATGAACTCACATCACATATTACTAATCATGAGAAATATACACTATGTCTATATTTTTTGCTTTATATCTCACATAGCAATCCACTACAGTTGAGATTAAATGAGCCCTCATCACAAGTTTTAGCTTCAACTTGATCCATGGCTCAGTCATACACATCTTAGTAGAGGCCATAGGCTATATGATTATGGATATATGATCGTTATTCATAGCAAATAGTTCCTATTACATGTCTAATAAAGTTATAGTTTATAGAATCTCCACATCCATCTATAATTAGTACATAGCATACATTATCAAATACAGATCATATTCCACATAGCATGAGTAGTATGGGCACTTATTTAATTGACCAATAGGATTGAGATAGTGATACAACATAGAGAAATATGACACACATTCATACTGACATTAGTTCATATCTTCACTTAATAGGGCAATAATGGAGCTAAAGGTCTACCTAGCCTTTGTATTCTTGAGCCACTCTTGGGGAAGTAATACGCATAACATGATATCTTATATCCCCACATACTAACAACTAACACTACTAATACCTAATAACTATCCATATCCAAAACCAACCAATCAAAATCTATATCTTACCAAAATCAATTTACCAATCTTAAACCAACTTAATTTATCCCAACAATTCACCAATTACAAAATCATCAAATTTTGTTTGCTCACATATAATTACAAACCAAACAAACTTTTTTACTTACATACAAATCAAAATACAAACCTAGTATCACCTAAACTTATCAACAAAATGCCAATAAAATATCCCAAGTATCATTTTACCAAACATATGCAATCTCAACATCAATACTAGATCAACTACTTCTAATCAACAAATTACAAAAAGTACGCTAAGATATTTTAAAATCAATAACACAATACACCTGAGTCAAAACTAACCCAATATCCATATATATAACCAAGTTCTCAAATACATATACCTTATATCAAGATATGATCAATCATGAATGGGTGTCATGCCCTTTCTCTCAGTCTCACTCTCTCCACTAGTACTAGTCTCGTAGTCTATCCTCACACTCGATGTCCCCATACCTCATCAAGCTCCCAAATGCCTCTTATGCCAACTATCTCACTCCAAAAATTGACCATGATCCTCACACAAGTCTACATACCACCTTTTCAAATCAGTGTACTCATCCATGATCCATGTACTCACCAATCCATAATCAAGTGGAGGCATCCTATGCCTATCTTACTCAGCTCTCAGCTCATCCCTCTCTCCCATTGCCTTAACATATGCCGCTATAGCTATAAAATCCTTATTAAAAAAATGAGCATAAATTCCAACTATAATTGTCATTATATCTATCAAACCCTCCACAACATCATTAAGAACATGCCATGTGAACTCTCAAAGTGTAGACTTAATGATGGTCTCCCAAAATCCATCATCTCCACCTCTTACCCTAGCTTGTGCTTCATCTTGAGCACCTTCCACTACACCTACATACAAAATTACACCACTAAATTAGACATACATTTTCAAAACAAGATAAAACATGCAAAAACATGAATAACAATTCAAATATAATCAATTCATACTCCCATCATCTAGATCAGATCAGGGTCCTTATACTCAAGGGCATCCCCTCCTCTCCTTTGATAATCTTACCAATTATACAACTACTATATGCTCATAATCCTAACAATGCAATAAAATAGATACACTAACACCACCATTGAATTCCTCATGAGTAAACCTATATAGGTCCTTGTATAAGTGGTCAAGAATAGTCCTACCCCATTAGAACATAGTATCATACACCTCTATATTATGCATGATCCTATGCATCCCATATGAAATCAACACCCCACTATCCTCCACCTGAGCTACCAACTACTCAAAATGGGTCATGATAGGTGCTCATCTCCTTGGCACATCTCTTACTCCAAAACTCAAAATATCAACCTAGTCAAATCATAAATGAATCATGAATCAATCCAATTCTCCTATATAAAAAACTTTCTCATTCAAAGCAAAATGCCATTTTTTCTATAAATTCAACCCTATAGCTCCATTTTACAAACCATTTTATTCCATGAAATCATAATAAAGATACTTAGGACATCACATGAGCCTCACTCTCTTACTACATCATCTGACGATTATGGCACACACATATTTATACTAATTTTTTACCCAACTATACAATTTGGTCCTAACCAATCAAAGACTCATTAAACTATCAAACAATTCAGCCTAATCAATCAATAACTCATTAAAATTTTAAAACAACTTACTCTAATCAATAAAACAAATTCTCAATTAATCCAAGCTATACCAACCTCACTTTATCATTATGCCACTACTCATCACTTTTGTCTTAAACTCCTCTATCATGAGATCTCATCCCTATCCCTAAAAGGGGGGAATTAGTCCTACTATTCCTATTCCTACACTTACCCAACATACCCATCCACTCTCATAGGTGGATACACCATGGTTCTTACACCTCCAGTATTTAGATTATTAGATTTAGTTTAGATTGGTCAAAATATATAGTGATTCAGATTATATGGGTCACTCAGCATGGTTTTTGCACCTCTAGTATTCAAATTATTAGATTCAATTTAGATTGGTCAAAATATATAGTGACTCAAATTATATAGGTCACTTATCATGTTTTTTACACTTCCAATGTTCAGATTATCATATTCAACTTAGATTGGTTGAAATATATAGTGATTCAAATTACATGGGTCATTCAATATTACTCAAAACATTTAGAGGGATATACCTTCAATTTGAAAATATAATAGTTTAGATTATATGGATTCATAGTGAATTTGATATAGATTTAAACTCAAATACCAGATTTGGGGGCATGTACATTACTACACATTTCACACATATAGTTTCATACAACATGACATAGTTATAAGACTAGATAGCAAATTATAGGCATAGTGCAAAGCAAAATGTTTTGATCTCCAACATTATACATAGGGAATGGCATTACAATTCATATCAAATGTGGTTATATAGATTACCAAACTATACATATGCATCACTCATATACCATATTTGTGGGCATGGCATAGATGTTCATGTTCTTCATCACCCAGGATTATATAGATTGGAATGATAGAGGTATGTCATTCTATTCTTACACATTTACTAGAATCTAGATATAGGGGTTATCATGCATGGAATAATGGCTCTCTCTTCTAGTTTTAGATAGGGTAGTTGATACAACTTCTAGATCAGAATCCATGTTTTAGACACTAGTGATTGGGGGTAATGCATGCAGCACATTTGTCTTTTTTTCTTTCTAAGTTCAACATTACCCAAGCATTCTCAATAGTTGTTTGCCTTAATCTCTAGGTGGTTTTCATCATTTTAGGTTGGATTTCATACAAACCTAACCTATTGAGTTACTAAGTTCTTGAGTTTCTAAGTAGCTTTCATATAAGCTTAAGTGCACCAATTTTGGAGTTTCTAAGAGTGACCTAGTTTCTAGCATACATTCAACTATCCATGCCAACATTTTTAGATCATAGTACATTCATGGGCTTTAAGAGCCATATCATACAACACACATTCTAAAATATATGATTTTATTTGGGATAGAGGGCAGACATTGGTTTTGGACCTCTGAGCATTTCTCATTCTAGTCAAATTCAATATAGGAGGAAAGCATTCTCCTCATTCTCCATGTTATATAAATTTTACTTCTACGTTCAATATATGGGGCATCTATTTTATGGATTCCTTCTTTTTATAGGCATTAAACATCTCTTCATCCACTTCCTTAACTAGGAAGTGAGGCAGATTCTTTTTTATCACACTTATCTCCATGTAGGTAGGTTTAGGTACACATTTTATTTTCTTTCTTTTACTGTAGTACATCATTTCATTACATCACTAGAATAAAAGGGGAGAAAATGTATAAACCCTAAATTGGTCAAGTAACCACACATATCAAGTCTTTCCATAGTCCTTTCATAGAAGACTCTGATTGGAGAATATGATTTTTGTTCACATTTGACCATGTCCATCATTTTAGTCATCTCAGTCTTGTTACATGCTCTAGACACCTTTTTACATATTCCCAGTCATTCAAATCCTTTAAAATAGTCATTACACCTTATACAAGTCAATTTTTCTATCTTATTTCCATCCCCTTAGCTCCTAGGACTATAGGATATGAGCAATAGGATTGGACAATTGTGTTGGTGCCACTAGTGTCCATTTTTAGTGCTATTGTCTAAATCTATTTTCACCTCCAACAATTAGTTTTTTTTCTATTTTATTATTACCATTTTTATTAGCTTCGTAATTAAGTTTTCCCATATCATTCAAATGCAAATAAATCTCCCAAATTTAAAATAAAGAGCCTCCTATATAAATGACTTCACAAGGCATTTTATATCTAGCACTTACTACTTTGGCACATTAGACATAACAAAAATTAGTCAATAGTATAGTTCAACATTATACATCACACATAGATTTGAATGCTTGATCAAGGAATGGTCTAGGTGAAATTCATTCTTGAATCTATCATTCACATTGATTATGCATGTTCCCTAAGGGAAAATTATATTTGATCTAAAATCCTAGCTTTAGGGTTAATGTAGGAAGTCATCAAGACAACAGGGGTTCTAGATCATGTGATCATTCTTCCCCTAACCTAGTTTTTACCTATTTTTATTTTAATTCATTTCTTGTTTCTATGTGTTTATATAAATATAAGGTTTGTATATTTAAATAGACCTACATGAGCTCTATTAACTTTCAACCTCTAAAATTTGGTACACAGGCTCACACTGACTTGGCAAACAAAACCTAAAAAGCTTAAATCCTCAAGACAACAAAGACGGAGGTGGACAATAGTTCTGATGCCACTCCTATCTAATTTTGGTGCTCCTATCCAATCAAAAAATGAAGTTCATATTTAGATTCTAGATAGTGTCCTAGTCTTGTATCTCAGTTTCCAGCCCTTGAATCATCCATTTCAACCTATTTTCAAATAAGTTCATTTCTCTTCCTCATGTAAATTACTTGATAAAAATCTATATTTTACCATATTAAACTAGATTTTTCCCCCTATTCCAGACCCTTATTATTTAGGAACTAAACACTAGATTCCAAAAAATAATAAAACAATTATATTGGGCAATTTTGATATGTTTAAGCAACTATCCTTTAGGGAGCATTCTATGAATACTAGAAATGACCCATATGAGTGTTGGCATTTTGTGATTTTTTGATTGATTATAATTTTTTTCTATTGACATGGATTTGATTATATGTGCTCAAAACATTCACCTTTATGAAGGTAGAACTAGAGCATAAGAAGGTTGATGATGGGTAAAATACATTTAAGTGATAATGACCATGGGAATTCATGCTAGAAGGGGATTCATGTTCAATATTTGGCTAAGGTTGTGATGTATAATCACATGATTTAGTTTTAATCATTTATCCTCAAAATAAGGGGATGGATGTGAATAAAAATAAGGGATGAACTTAAGTTAGATAAAAAGTGAGTCCGATCCTATTTAACAAAAGAAAGGACACATATGTGAAGCATTGAATGGCTCAATTTCTAGTTTCCCTTTGAGACAAGATAATTAGTAATCTCCTGATCCATACTTGTTCATTATGATATAAAGTCTAATCTAATTAAAAGCAAACTTCCCCCACTTGATTTTCTCCATATTAGTTACATGTTTATTTTCCTTGAGGATGAGATCTCTTATATTAAATTATCACACTTTAAGGTGTTTTTTATAAGCATGCTTGATTCGCTCTTGATAGACATAAAGGTGGGTAAGCATGGATAAATGATGCTTATCAAGTAACTTAAGTTAGGATAAATGTTCTTGATGATAATTGATCTCAAAAATGGGATATTATGGGGATATGTGAAGAGAGGGAATTTGGACTTTGAGAGGAAAAATGACCTTGGATCCAAAAACTAGAGATAAAAAAGTCACATACATAAGGATTTGAATGCTAGTATGATAGGCCCATAAGGCAAAGGGGATGTGTTAATGCCAATCCTGACTAGATACATTAACCATTTTAGTTAGTATGTTATTGAGAGTTTTTTTAGAGGCTTATTCCTATCTATTAGCTTATGGATGATAGGGTGATGAAAAACTTAACTTGATACCAAATACATCACAAAGACCATGTACTTGCTTGTTTTTTAAATATTTAACATTGTTGGTGATAATTTTATGAGGGAAACTAAAATGACAAATGATGTGATGGTTGATAAAGTCAATAATATTTTTAGATTTGGTTGAGATGAGAGGAATAACATCTACCCATTTGGTGAAATATTCCATTTCATTGATGATATAATGATGTCACTATGAAGAATGGGGGTTAATTACTCCAATGAGATCCATACCCCATTACGAAAAGGGCTAGATATCTTTAGATACTTGGAGACTATGGCTAGGTGCATGATGTAAATTAACATGTTATTAACATTTGACACACTTTTTCATATAATCACAACAATATTGGTTAAGGGTGGGCTAATAATATCCAAGGAAAAGGATGTGTTTCTCAACAACTAGACCACTAAAGTGTCCCCCATAGATCCCATCATGCATTTCCCTGATAGCATGAGAGGCTTCATGACTACATAGGCAACGAAAGAAGAGAACATCAAAGCTATGTTTATAAAGAATTACCCATAGTATGGCATAATATGAGGTACTCTGAATAAATTTTATTTGAGCATTATTGGAAATATTGAAAGGAATGATGGCAAGGTTGAGATAGTTGAAGGTATGTTGATACCAAAGGTTGGGTTGGGTCTCCTCTATGTTGAAGATGGTGGGAGAGTCTGATTTGAGATAAGAGGGCTGGGTAAGTTGATGTATAATGATAGGTATCTTAGAGTCAAAGGGTGCATATAGGATTTGGGAAGTGAGGGAAGCCATAGAATCAATAAACTTATTCATAGATCATGGAGTGGTTTAGATATAATAGTGTTTAAATAATGCTAAGAGTACATCAGTTAATTATTTATAATATTGTAAAACCTCATTTTTACATTGATAAAAGCCATTTATTTGATTGACCATGAGTTGAGAGTCACTAAAAATGTTGATCATTTTGACTCCCAAGGCTAATATAGTTTGGATACCTATCACTAGGGATTCATACTCATTCATATTATTGGTAAATTCAAAATCTAGCTTGAAGGATAAAGGAAGAGTTTCACTATGTAGGGGGATAAGGATGATGTTGGCTTTCCCACTATGTTAACACTTTGATCCATAAAAGAACATGGTCACTTGATAGGTGAATCTACCTAAGAGAGGGTTGCGATGGACTCACTTAGAAACTCAAGAAGAAGAGGCTAGTTATCTACTAATGGTGATTTGACTAATTGGTCAATAATGAATTGTCCTTTAATTGACTTTTAATGAAGGAAATCAAGGTCAAACTTAGCTAAATTCATGAGCCACTTGGCCATAAATTAGTTTTGGTATGGTTTGGAGTGTATATACTTGAGTGGGTCAGTATTGGTTATGATATAGATATTTTGGTTGAGAAGGTAGTGACAAAGTTTAGTGGCCATAAATACCAAGGCTAGGAAAATTTTCTTGATATGGGTATACCAAGTCTCGTACTCTACAAGAATATGACTAATGTAGTATATGGCTTGCTCTTTATGCTACTCATCTCGATGATCCAAAATTTCTCCTAAGGAGTGGTTAGTAAAAGAGATTTAAAGGTAAAAAGGTTGATCATCCTTAGGAGGAATGATGATGGGTAGAGATAAAAGGTAGTATTTAAGTGAATTAAAGTCCTTCTAATAATCATTGCATTTAAAAGATGCATCCTTCTTTAGAAGGTGGTGGAAATGTTGGCATCAATCCAAGAGCTGAGAGATAAAGTGATTAATGGATTCGAGCTTCCCATACAAGCTACAAAGTTTCTTGAGGTGGGTAGGAGGAAGCATGTGAAGGATTACTTTTATTTTGGTAGGATCAAATTTAACTCTCCAAATGGAGATGATAAATCCAAGGATCTTTCTTAAAAAGAACCTGAAGATATACTTCTTGGGATTAAGGTAGACATGGTAATGGATGAGTCACTCAAATATAATATTAATAATGACTAAATGATCTTTACAACATTTGGATTTCCCAACAAGGTCATCAACATAGTCTTCAATAATTTTGGGAATAATTACATGAAAGATGTAGGTCGTAGAAAATTGGTAAGTTGCACCAATGTTCTTCAGTCCATAAGGCATGGCCTTATAGCAAAAATTACCCCATGGGGTTATAAAGGTGGTTTTGTGTTGATCTTCAAAGAAAATTAAGATATAATTATAACTTGATAATCCATACATAAGAGATAACATCTCATGGATGGATTTAATATCAACAAGCTGGTCAATGCTTGGGAAAGGAAAGTCATCCTTAGAGAAAACAAGGTTAAGGTCACAAAAGTCAACAAAAATGTGTAGTCCCCTTATAGCTTAGGTCCTAGGTATGATGTTTGAGACCCATTATGGATAATAAATGGTTTGAATGAAGTTGATAGATAAGAGACATTGAAGTTATTTGATGAAAAAGGCTATGTGAGGGTGTATTCATCAAAGTTTTTTCCTAATAGGATTATCATTGTGGTTGATGACTATGTTGTGGGTAGAAATGGAGGGGTTAATTCTTAGAATATTATTGTAAGACCAAACAAATGTTATGTTGTGGTCTTAAAAAAATTAGGGGAAGTCTCGAAGCTCCTTAGGATTTAACAATTGTCTAATTTTAATAATGTACAGGTTATTTGAAGTGCCCAAGTTGATAAGATAAGGGTCTGAGGTTGATCATGTTGATGAAAAAAAAGTTGAGGGGGATGATGTTTGGATCCTTAGTTATTGATAGAGAAGGGGTTGGTGAGGAATGGATAGCTTATTTAATAATGGTGATGGGAGGAAATTTGGTTTGCTTTTTAGGTGGCATGAAACCAAGGCCATGATTTTCATGATGTTTTTATTGGAAGAAAATCATGTGGCCTATGTTTATATCAACCTAAAACAAATCCCTTCCAAGCACACCTATAAAGATTTGTCTTGGAAAACTCTATTTTATCCAGGTAGGAGAAACTAGAAGTGAATGGTTGAGGTGAAAAAGTGTCAAGGGGCTTATCAATTCCCCCATAAGTGAAATTAGTTTGAAAAGTTGAGGGCCCAAAAGGAACAATGGCTCCAATATTAGGGTCATAACCAGGTTGTTGGTTAAGATTCACATACTCTTGAGGAGTAGGAAAAGTGTCTAGTATTAAAAGGTGATACTCCCCCAATGAAAGACATTGGAAGGTTTATTCTAAAGGGTCTATTATGGGGATTTGGGTAGAAGGGAAAAATGAACTAGTGGATGATTCATTAGTAAAAGAAGATGGGACTTCATCTTTCACTGATGGAGGCTCATTGGATGGAAGAAGGATAATTTCATTAGGTCGGCACATCATGTTGCATGATGTAAAAGGACTGATGTCAACTTGTATGGTAACAACTTGAAATTTATGTTAAAATTTGATGCATCGATGTAGGGTGGATAGTACACAACCCATGAAACAAATCTAAGGGTATCCTAGTAAAACATTGTACTAGAACTCCTTTTATGACATAGAAGATCTCAGGAAGTGTATAGGGTCCCAATTAAATGTGAAGGACAATAGTTCTTAAATTTGTGTCCATAATATCATTAAATGAATGAAGCACCACTAAGTTTTTTAAAATAATGTTTTTGGGTAATTTTAGTTGGTTGTATGCATGAGAGGAGATAATGTTGATGCTAGCTATGATATGATCTTGATATGATTCAAATATTCAATATATGTAGAAATACTTTTAAGGTAGGGCAACACCATATAATAATCCTTTAGGAAGGAATAACTCCACAATGTCTCTTCGAGGGGACAACCTCCAATATCCTCTTACTATACAAGACTCAATGCTTACTTGATATATTTACCATGGTAATCATCTCCTTTATATAGACATCTATCTAACCAATGGATGGGTAACCTCTTAATCCCAATGTAGGCCAACCATTACCCAGTGTACTAATTCTATAGGTTACTCCATTATCCTAATATATTATACCCATATAACTAACTAAGGGGATGTGTACCACATGTCAGCATCTCTATCAACCCATATACATTAATATATCATATCCTTAGGTACATAGCATTATGTCACTCCTTGGCATGTTTCATTCCTAAACATAGAAAGAAACCAAATAATGAGTGTGCTTCAAATCATTGCACACTTGTCTCCAATCTCAATCATCTAGCCATCCATATGTGATCTTGGTAGGTGATAGCTATCTAAGCTTGTTTCCAAATTCAATTATGCTCCTCTGATTTTGTTCATGATCATAATTATACTACTTTGGTGTCCAAGCATAATTATTCCTCTTTTTATTCCATGTAGCATATTTCATTGCATTACTCTGATTCCAACCATGACCATAGTAGGTATTCTTCCATGCATAATCATAGTGATTTCCCCATTCATTCTATGTGACATAGTATTTTTTCTTTGGATTCCATGCATATCCATAATGATTGGTAATTTTATTTCTTGTATAAACAAAATGATTGTTGTTATGACACTTCCTCACTTGGTTCCATGATTGTTTCCTCTCATGATGATGTGGGTGTCTATATACCTCAACTTTTTCCAATATTTTGACCTTATCCACCTTTGCTTCTACTTATTCCACCTTTTCCTTCTTTGTCTCTTTAGTAGATGAAGTGTTCATTTCTAGTTTTAGTGTGTTTTTATCTATATCATCTGAATCTTCATCATGCTCTTCATCACCTATTTCAATCTCATCCTCATGATCTATGTGGATTATTATTGGTGATTTTTTCTCTATGATATCTTGTAAAGTGATCTTATTTTTCCTATACCAAAATTTCATTAACTTTTTTAAAACATTAATATTCATTATTCCCAAAGTTTCTAACCATGGATATCTAAGAACTATATCCACATCATCCATATCCAAAGCATAAAAATCTAAATGCAAAACACATTTTTCCATAATGAGCTTCAAATCTTCAAACATTGAAATATTATTACCATCTACTTGAACCTCCTTTATATTATTTTATTGTACATGTAGATGCTTGGCCACATTCATGTTAATGAATTTATACTTGCTGGTATGGTTTATGGACACAACCACCTTCTTTTGAGTGCATCCATGAAATTGAAAAATTGACTCAGATTATTTTGGAGCCAAATTATTTGAACCCTTCTCTTATTATTATTATTATTATTATTATTATTATTATTATTATTATTATTATTATTATTATTATTATTATTATTATTATTATTATTATTTTCTTCCTCTTCTACATCCTCTTTTTATTTTATATCCCATCGATCTAGGAATATTTGTTCCATGTGCTTCCCATGAAGAATACTTTTGTGCAAAGCTCAATTGATTAAACCACCAATGTTGTGTAGGCCCAGATAAAGAAAGATATAATTCTATTTTACATAAAAAAAAATTAGTATTATTATCCTTAAAAATGAGCCACCATTCTCTAGCATCAACATCATCTTCCCCTAAAATTTTTTGCAACTGCATGATCCATAAAAAAAATTAGGGTTCATGAAACCCTAAAATGTCAATAAATCATAAAAAACTGATCCAAAAAGTCCCAAATTTTTAATATATATTTATATTATGATATTGGAACCTCAGTAAAAGTTTTTTGAAAAAATGTCACAAATTTAGACCTGTAGATTGAATATACGAAAAACCATAAAATCACAACAAATCACTCAAAACAACTCCAAAAATTCTGAAAATTTTATTGTTATTCTATCATATCTTCTTACATCTCTAGTAAAAATTTAGAATAAAAATTACCTATATTTAGGAAGATATATTGAAATTAGTATAAACCTTAAAATAGAAATAACTCCCTCAAAACTAATAAAAAAATCTTGATTTTTTTATTGTGACTTATTTATAATATTCTACATATCCAATAAAAAAATAGTGGAAAAATTCACAACCAATAAAAATATATTAATGATTCAAAAAAACTAGGGTTTCACTCCACACAAATTGCCCAAATCGAAGCTCTGATACCACTTGATAAGATCTTGATATGATTCAAATATGCAGTATATGAATAAATAAATTTAAGGTAAGGCAACACCATATGATACTCCTTTAGGAAGGAATAACTCCACAATGTCTCTTCGAGGGGACAACCTCCAATATCCTCTTACAATAGAAGACTCAATGCTTACTTGATATATTTACCATGATAATCATCTCCTTTATATAGACATCTATCTAACTAATGGATGAGTAACCTCCTAATCCCAATGTAGGCTGACCATTACCCAATATACTACTTCCAAAAGTTACTCCATTATCCTAATATATTGTACCCATATAACTAACTAAGGGGATGTGTGCCACATGTCAGCATCTCCATCAACCCATATACATTAATATGGCATATCCCTAGGTACATAGCAACCTCCCTCATCAATCATAACCATCTTTATGTGGGTTTGATTGATATATGTGGTAATGAAGAGGGGAATATTTGGATCATCTAAATAGATGGAGGGTATTATAAAGTTGAAGAGATTTAACAAAGGCTACTAGAGGTTGTGGGTCTTTTGGTTAGACCTCTATGGATTATAAAACCTCTATCATCATTTGGCGGTGATGGGGTGATGTAATAGTTAGTTCATACAAACTCATCTTCATTAGTGTTTGGTGAAGCCATTTTAGATCTACTCATTGGATTGATTTAGATGGGTTGGATTGAGAGGGACCCAAGATGGACACCTTGGGTTTGGTTGAAGGTAATGGTGCTTGGTGTTGACTAGGTGATTGGCTGGTGGAAGAGGGATATTTCTATGGAATGGACACCTTTGATTTTCCATTATCATTTGGTTGAGCCTATGATCATGTGACCACATGGATGGTAAGGATCTGGAAAAAAGTTGGGTTAGGGGATTTCTTGGGTTCTACTTCACTTTGAGATGAGAGTAGAGGAGTAGGTGAGTGTTGGTTGATGTTTTTTGGTTCTTGGATTAGTGTTAGGCTCATAGGGGGCTCATTTGATAGTATGCTATCCCTGTGATATAGTTGATGGGATAATACTTGGAGAGATTTATAGTTTTTAGTATCATGCCCATGTGTCCTATGGTATGAGAATACTCATTTGTCATTATACCAAGATGGTTTAGGAATGTGTGGGTCAAATGGTCTGATTGGTGGCAAGATTAAGCAAGATGTTTATAATAACCTCTATAGGATGGTTGAGTAAGACTCAAGAAAAGGTGTTAAAGGTGTGGAGGTTTTAGGTTTGGTAGTTGAGGTGGAATCCCTTTAAGGAGTCGATTTGATGGTCATATATTTGGGTAACGGAGTGTTCTTGGTGGATGGTTTTGGTATGGATTACTTGGAGGCAAAAGGTGTTGGGTTAGATGCCTAAAAATTAGTCAATTTAGTTATAGAAGGTTTGTTAAAAATAGGTGAGGATGAAAGTAAGAGTGATGGTGTAGCCAAAAGTGGTGGTTGGATTTGGGTCTTATCTGGGATAGTTGGTTTCCTTACTAAAGTAGAAGGGTGAGGTCCCAAAATAGAAGGAAAAGTGGAAAGGGGAGGCATAGTTTTGGTTTATGGAATCTTGGGTGGTTTTAACTTCTTTGTTGGCTTGGGTTGGGGTTTATTTGATAGGTTTAGTGAAGTTTCATCCAATTTTAATGGTGGTTGAGTAAGGTTATGTATAGGGAATATGCCAAGGTTTTTGGTGGGATTAGTTGGAATGGTAGGGGTGACTTGGTTATTTTAGGTGGAGTTGGTTCAGACAATTCAAGTACAATTTGATCGGTAGATATTTTCAATGGCTCGATGGTGGTGAAAGTGGGTTTGATAGTGGGAATAAAAGGTTGGGATGATAGTGGTATGTTTGGAGGTTCTTGATTAGTTTTGTAAGGAAGCTTGAGATTATTCCAAAATGTGGCATGATCTACATTGGGTTGAGATAAGTACTCTAAGTTTCGAACTAGTCTAGAGAAGGGCTTATAGATAGGTTTGATCCCTTTGATACTGAGTTTAAAGGTCAAACCCATGGGTAGATATTTACTCAATCAAAGGTTTCAAGGTCTAGAAAGATGAGTCTCCTATGGGAGAGGTAGGTAGAGTGATCTACTCCGTAGGTATGCTTTTCAAAGGAAGAGTGGATTGTTGTATGACAGAGGAGAAGGATATGTGGTAATGGCTACCACTTTTGGTATGTCTTCCAAAGGAGAGTTTGGAAACACAAATGCCTTAATGAGTAGATAAAGTACAGGGGTTGTTTCCTTGGTCTCATTTTTTGAAGGAATGGAGAGTGACTCTATTACCTTAATAAGTGGATGGGAATGGAAGTTAGTTTCATTAAAGACTTCCTTAGAAATTAGTTGACTAAGAATTGCATTAATGATATGGAATTTGTGGTTATGAGAGTATTTTTCTCTATTATTTTCATTGTTCATAGAATGGGCATGGTTGGGAAATAGCTGTCTAAAGATATCAAGTGATTGATTTGGGGGTGTGTTGAGGTTATCCAACATAATTTACCCCTTGTCAATAAGATTTTGGATGACGTTATTGAAGGTATTGCACCTACTAACATTATGTCCAATGACATAGTGGAAGGCACACAATTCATTCTCCTTATACCAACTAGGTATAGGATGAGAGGAATCAAATTGCTATTGAGGTTTGATAGGCATAAGTTGTATGATATTTTCTTTCAACAACTTCTCCAAGATTGAAGCATATGACTCCCCTAGCAGAGTAAATTTCTTTTGGTTGTTGTGTTCTAGGTTTTTAGTGTTCTAATTAGAGGAACTTGAAGAGATTTATTGGTTAACAACTAGAGGAAGAGTGGTTTTTAGGAAAACCACTTTTACAGTTCCCTTATTTTTGGAGTTAGTGTTGATTTGATTGTTAGGTTTGGAGGAGGGGTTCTTATTTTATTTGAAGTTTGAATTCTTGTTTCTCAATTTCAACTTCCCCTCATCAATGGCTTTATTCTCTAATTTTTGTGCCATGGTGAAAGTCTCATCAAAGGTCCTAGAAATTTAAACTCACAAAGTGGAGTAAATGTGTTTGGCACAAGTCTAAGAAAAGAGATCAATCATCTTAGGTTGGGGCAAAGAGAAAGAGAGTTGATTTATCAATCTTCTCCAATAAGATACGAAGTTGTCTATGGACTCATTGTCAAATTGTCGAATAGAGTAGAGATCAATGATGTAAAAATTTTTAGAGATGTTTATGGAACAGTGATCTTAGAAAGTTTGAGCTAGTTGGGCAAAAGAAAAGAGGGAGAGTTTTGTAATAGCACTATAACAATCTAGTTCTAGACTCGATAGAGATATGGGAAAGGTGCGAAGAAGGAAAGCATCATCATAGTTAACCAAATAGAAAGAATTTATAAATGCTCTTAGTTATTGTTGAGGGTCTTCCTTGCTCTAAAATTTTGAAATTTTTAGAATTTCCCATTGAGGAAGATAAGGTCAAATGGGGATAGATGGATGAATTGGTTTGTTGCAGATCTAGTCATAAGATAAGAGGTTATGGGAACTAGAAATAGATGATTGAAAAGTAGTCTTTTTATCCATTAACATTTAAACAAGGTCCATTTATGGTTTTGCACCCTGTAGTTTTAAGGTATATTGTATTGGTTTTGGGTAGGTGCAACATATGGATAGCTAGTGGGGGGATTAAGAAGCCACCACATATTGGTATGTGGACATGGGTGGTTAGGATGATGACACATATGAATATGTGAAGATAGGTGGTTAGGTGGAAGGTAGTGGTAGATACCTGTGTGGGTTAGGGATGTAGCTTAGGTTTGGTGTAATGGAAATTTGTTGAGGGATTGATGTAGGCTAGGTAGGAGGTATGGTTGAGTTTATAGATAAAGGACAAGTGGTAACTTTGGTACTAATGGGTGGAAGGGTAGAAGGTATGGGAACCACCAAGATTTGAAATGGAGTGGAGGTAGGTGGATTGGGAATAAGAGGAATGGTGGTGACACTAGTAGAGGGTACTCCCATGGTAAGTGGAGTACCAGTGCCTAAAGGTTGGGTTGATCCTAAACTAGAATGGTTATTAGTTAGGGTATGAGGTGTTTGGGTGTTGGTTGGTTGGGTGGGTTGATTTTGGATGATGGTATTGGTGGGATTATTGGTAGAAGATGATGTCTGGGTGACTAAAGGTTGGGTGGAGATGGTGGTAATAGAAGTGGCACCGATAAGATGGGATGGCATGGCATAGGGTGGGTTCATAGGTGGAATTGAAACAAGGGTATGGTGAGATATGGTGTTAAGGTAATGTTGGAGGTATATGGGGTTGTTATCTAGAAAGGTGGAAAAATTTGCATCACCTTGGGCAATCATCTGAGGGATGATAGGAATTACAAAAGGATGGGGAAAAATCTCTACATCTGAGATGCACTCCATGGATGAGGGAGATGAAGAAGATGGATGATTAGGAGGTGGATCCTGATTTTCTTAGTTTGTTAGTTATTGCCTAGTTAAAACCATGTAAATAAGGAAAAGAGGAAGATACAAGAAATATCACTACTCAAAAAAAGAGAATACAAAAAAAAGTCAAGAAAATAAAACACACACTAAAACATGTTAAATATTAAGGTTTTTTTAAGTCTCTCTTGTGGCTTATGCCTTAATCTTTAAGAATTATGTGACTCAACTTGGCTTGTAGAGAGGGTATTAGAAAATAAGTCTATGGTTGGTTTTAGGTTGTGTTTAGGGTCTCAAAGGGATTTGTATTGGAAATTAGTATGTGTTTTGATATTGAAGCCTACCCCCTTACTTCACACACTATAGTGATAAGGGTGTTAGGTGCTTAGATAAGATATACTCATTGCTAGAGATTATACTCAGTAAGTGATCTGAGTTGATTCTCCCCCTGGTGATGAAATCCAAGTAGGATTTCTATAAAAGGTGACCACTAGGTGATGAAATCCTAGTCAGGCCTTATGTCAATATTTTTATGCTTGATTAAGTGTAGGTGGTTTGGTTTTATGTGTGTGATAAGAGTGAACATATGATTAATGCACTTAATTAATTAAGTTATGTGAGTTAAAATAAGCAAAAAAATAATGGATGCATTCAATTTTAATCCAAAAATGAAATTTTAATTTCATTGTATGAGAAGAAAGAAAAGAATAAGAATCACCTAGATGCAACTATGAACCCAAGAAAAAACTCAAGAGTCCCACTAGGTGTGCCAGAATGTTTCACATAATTTTTTCTTTATTTCCTTTTGAATAAAGTTGTAATACTTTAAATAAGGCTGAGGTTAGTAGAACCTAGATTTAGTTTGCACTCTATGATCCAGATGGTTGTAGATACTCCTCTTTGGCTTGGGAGGAATGACTTACAAATAAGAAAGCACTAAAAATATTGTTGATTAGTTAGATAGTAGGGTGGACTACCTAGCAAGATAGATCCAAGAAGCACAAACTTCATTGGAGGATGTCAGTCCACACTTTTAAATAATCAAGTTTTGAAAATGAAAGATAAATTACTTGCATGAATAATATAAGGTAATGAAATCAAATACAATAAGCACTTGAAAGAGATGAATTTGATTAATTATATCAATAAACTATTAGATATTAATGCTAAACTAATGTGACATGGTTCAAAAAATAGAGTGATGTTCTGTGCTAAGGAAAAATGTCAAAAAGTGGGATTTGATTGGGGGTTTGATAGGTTGAATTAAATTGATATTAGAATGGTCACATAATAACCATTGATAGTTTGGGTGAAACCATCAATACTTATGGATAGACTATCAGTAGTCAAGGTGACTATTGGTGGTTACTATGGGTTTTAGTCTGGGTAAAGGTAGGTTTGGTTGGGAAATTTGCTAAGTGATTTTAGGAGGTGGGTTTACACTAGAGGCTAATTTTGAGATAGAATTAAAGTAACTAATTACTGAAAATAGATACATAGCTTTCTTATTGCATGGATAATGTTGAGGTGAGTGGTTGAGAACCTGTGGTGGAGCCTGGAGAAATTCTGGTAGAGTGTTAGTGTCTTGGCTATGATTGATGAATTATAGCACTTCAAGTCTCTGACCTGGTCATTAGTTCACAAGAAGAATAACTGCAAAACAATTTTTGATATAATAAGTTCTAATCATTATTACTTCTCTCTTATGCTTGATCACACCCTCTTTTCACCTCCTCCTCTCTTTTTATAGAAGGAAAGGAGAGGTGAAATAATGAGTTCAAACAAGGTGTTAAGGGGTCATCTAATTTTAGTCTTAACATGCATAATCATATGAGTGGCTAAGAATAAAAAATCAAAGTGGATTTGAGATGAAGTTAACCTATAAGGTAGTTAATTGGTGGTTAGGCCTAACCATTGGTCGTTAGGGGTTGACCATCCGTAGTTGATAGGTTAAAGTTAAAATAGTCAAAGTTAGTTAATTTGACTTAGGTTTTTGGTTGAAAGGTTTTGGGATAGTCCCTAGGGGGTCTTGAGGTGGTTTGAGGGTTGGATTAACATCTAGAATGATGGTGTGTGGTTTTATAGTGTCTACATGCACAACATTCACTAGGGGAAAATAATCAAAGTTAAAATAGAGATCCTTTTTAAGATGCTAGCTAAGTACTAAACCATTATTCATACTATTTTCACTCAGGCTATGCACATTAAACTTTTGTTACATGACTAGAAGAAGTAGTTAGATAAAATTGTTACCACTACCCAACCTAAATTTATTACACCTACCTTCACACATAATATTATCATTACACTGAATTCCATTCCTACTACCATGGGTGCTACTCTATAGACCTCACTTAGTGTATGGGATATTGTAATGCATAGTCTACAAACTTAATAGAACTAGATGTTGCACAACTCTTTTTTTGGCATGTAGGCATAGTGACATGTCAATAATATGGCTTAGATCCATGGTGAAATCACTTCCAAAGTTTAAATGGTAAAGTCTTCTTTGTTAAGGATGGTTGATACCAATATTCACTAGCTGATGGTAAATTAAAGTTCCCTTGTATGATATTTTGCGTAGTGCTCAGAAAGCTCTCCTTAATTGGAAATATTATAAGGATGATTTGAATGTCATAGACATAAGTATTACACCACTCATCAAGGAGCCTTAGAATATCCCACATAGTCAATTATGATAGATTATCTAATGTAGGAAGATGCCTCCACCTACTATATGATGCTTGTACATGTTTTACAATTTTGCAAGTTTGGTCCATATATTTTTTATCTAGAAAGTTTTTATAGTACTATGTAGTACTAGTCTATTGAAAACCCAAAAGGGTGTTAGGATACTAGGATACTTAGTTGAAAACCCAAAAGGGTGGCTAAGTAGTGTGTAAGTGGTGAAAATCAATTTACTTGCAACTTGAGTGTCACTTGCAAAGTGTTATACAATTATGTCTTCTGGCTCCTTTCTTAGCACTTGGATGGATTCACTCTATGATGTTGTCTTAGGATGAGACAACCTTTTAAGTTTGGGAAAGTGTTAGTGATAAATGGTAAATGTAAAAATATCTATATGTACGAGAAGGTCCTATGGTAATTCCATCTATATTCTATTTATGAGTTGTTAGGAGTTGTTACTGGGATATCCATGTTGGTCAGGATTCCACTAAAGGCAATAGGGAGATCTATTTTTAGCATGCTAAATTTGGAAGTTAAAACTATAGGAAATAGTACCTATAAGTATTTGTAATGAACTTAATAAAAGGGTTGATGATTACATTAATTTTGATATTATGCAAGAAATAGAATACTAAATATTATCCTCAAAAATCTTTCACACAACATTTTGAAAGGAATGGACATTGATATATAAGGTTTTTCTTTATTATAATCTTTGATATTAAATATTTTATCATGAATTATAGGTAATAGTGTTTCTTATTGGCATAATCATAGAGTTTCCTATGTTTGGATGTCTATTTCCTTCATTTATTTAGATGTATCTATTTATTTATCTGTAGGTAGTTCCATCATGCATTGAACATTTAGATTAGTGTATTTCCCTATGATAAACCATGTTTATGGATTCCAAGTCTAGATTAAACCTTTATGTAATATTTTTAAGTCACATCACACATGTTATCCTTGTAATTAGCATGTTCTAGTGAAGCTCAAGAACCTCTAATAAAAACATAATTAGGGCATGAGCTAAAAAAATTTATTATTAGTAGGGTAAGCTGGACATCCTCAACACCCCACTATGAAGAGAGTTGCTTACATACCAATATTCTTAGGAAGGATCATGCTCTATGTATTTATCCTCACCTAAGTGTTGGTGCAAGTGTAAGTGATGCTAGTATCATAGTGGCATTGAGTGCCTTGAATATCCTTGAGACAAGAAATCTTGACAGTCTAAGCTTACAGATGCTTTAGATGGTAGTATGTATAATTAAAGCAGAATATGGATTGATAACCTTAATTGTCCAATGCATGAACTTGTTGAAAAATTGTGTGTATGTATATAGTGATTAATCAATGAATAGATTGAATTGAGATGATAGATTTCTCAATCCTCATGTGTGGGTGGCTCAATAACTCAATTCAATTTTGAATCCATTACCCACCCTTGCTTGTTAGATCATGACCTATGAATAACTTAGATTAAACTAATGATGTGTATAATAATATCATATAGGTGGCTCAAGAACTTAATTAGGTTATGACTCCATCATTTCCCACCCATGTGTAGTAGATGCATCTAAAACTGAACTTCACAAAGTACAATAAATGTTTAACTAGGTATATCTAACTATGTATGTTGAAACTGCATCCACTTGTGTACATAAGGCCTCTTTGGGCCACTCAAGAAACTTGTGTACAACATAAAATGTGATGTTATGTGTATACAACATAGATAATGACATGGAATTTGTCATTACATCCAATCAATCAATGTGTAAGTGAGCATATGAAAATAATGTGTTGTGCACATACCCCAAAATCTGATATCTGAGCATATGGATTTTAAAATGAGTTGTAATAATTTGTATCTAGGTATCCAAACTGAATATAGGAATGGTCATGTCACCATGATGCCCCTAATTTGAGCAAACTAAAATCAATATGAGCTGAACTAGTATGAATCTACATAAAAATGAGTATAACTAATAGATCTATAACTAAATCTATGCAAACTTATATTGTAATTGCTATATTTTTTTGGCCAATCTAGGTTTTTCTAAAATTGAGACTACTAGATAGTAGTTCCATGTTTTCGATAGTGGAACCTTTTTTGAAAATGTGGTGCTAGTGTCCCAATTTGGGTGTTAGTGTCCTTTTGGTCTGATTTCTGTGCAATTGTACTACTTTCTAGGTCACTATTTTCCCAATGTGTTTGCCTATGTTTGATTTTTTATAACTGAGCCTATGTGATATAAAATTTATTGTAAGTGTAACATAATATCTTGATCTATATGAAAAAACCTTGTGAATTCTCCCTTTTTTGAGGGGAATTATTGAACTTGTGCAAGAACTATCCTCAAAATAAAAAGCTCTACAAAATGTGTGTTACCCAGAGCATATATGATAACTACATAATAATATAATATAATTTGCATATGTAACATCAACATTTAAGATAAATTGAGCATAAGTATGTAATGTAAGATGTATTTCATGTCTAGCATTCACAAGGGTGTCAAGATAGATGTAACAACAAATTTTAGTAAAGTTAGGTAACTACATAGGGGGATGGGGCAAGATGTCCATCATGGCACCCAAGTAGTAAGGTTGAATGCATGAGGTAACTCATAGCATAAAAAGAATGGTGTGTGTAATAATCAAAGACAAGTTTCATGGCCATGATGCATACATGAAAATATACATACTTAACACATGAGACACACAAAGTAGGCCTAGGGGCCACAATACAAGGGACAGGGGCACATGCCACTAAACTTGAGAAAAGACATACAAGGGCATGTTCAAATTTCCACATACACAATAAATAATAAATTTGGATTAGATCCACATAAAATGACATGTTCAAATGTCTGCATATACAATTAGGAAAGGCACACACAAGGACATGGGCAAATGTCAAAAGCATACATACTATGAATAAAAGTGGCATAGAGCCAAAGCAAAATGACATATTCAAATTCAATCAAATTAAAGAAGAATATAAATACAATAAAGTCTAAAATAGGTAAGATAGAAATGAAATCATGCATGAATATGTAATATAAATGTATGTAAGAGATAAGATGTATATATGTTGATTCTAAAGTAGTAATAGTCATAAAAAATCTGAGTAAGAATAGCATGATCAATATCAAGATATAACCATACTAAATTTGGGATGTAGAGTATAGAAGGATAGTGTAGACATATAATTCTTATCACCTTTGTGTTTAAATTGTCAATCTTACTCAAAATTTTGTGAAAACATATAATTTGGGCCAAAATCAGTAAAACATGCTAAATGGTTTGAGCTTTTCATATACAAGTGCTGATTTAAGCTAATGCATTTTATGTGATAATTAAATTTTCTCAAATCATTTTGATTTAAAATGGAAAAAATAAATTTGATGCTCTAAACCATTGAATTATTCTAATATAAAATCACATGTCAAATGCATGTGTTATTTCAGGTTGATAATGTCCTAAATGGGGTATTGATCTGTATGTAACTAACACCTTTTTATAATTATACTCCAATTAAATTATGACTCGGTAACTTGATATTTTGACTAGTATTGATTAAGTGAACAACCAATTTCTAAAGAATTGTAGAAAATTAATTAATCCCAGTTAGGCAAATTAAACCAAATCAAGGGCTTCAGTGGAAAATCCATGGAAGTTATTAAAGATCTATTAATTGGAAATTCATTTCTAATATTTGCATCATGTGGTGACATCATCAATAGGGTGGTATCCATAAGCCATAAATGGAACAAATATCTAGTTTAAGCCCTCCCATGCCTCATTAATGCCCCATTCTTATAAATATTAATGGTTATATTTATGGATTGAGCCTCCAAAATTGAATTGATTCATGGCCACACATCTTGGTCTCAAGATGGACGATCATGGTTTATTCTAATCATTTCTAAAAATATATAAATACAAGGGTCCTCACTCATCTTTTCAAGCTATTTTTGTGTAATGTTATTATTTTGAAGTTTCAATAGAATAAATTTAACTATTGGCACATATTTATCAATTTCATGAGCCTAGTTCATTGGTGTATTGAGAGATGATGGAGGAGCAAGCCAATCATCATTGACAAAGACTCGGAGCACCAAATCAGAGGAAAATCATATTTTTCAAATTCATTTGGAAGAGGTATGCTCTTGGGAAGGTTTGATAGTTTTATTCCTTCTTGAAATAGCTCTTAGATTTCATTTGTAAAACCCCATGAGGGATTTGGCTTAGTGAGTTATGTTCTTTATACTTATTTGGGTTTTACTTGACTAATGCATGATCTAATTCATTTTGGATTCCTACTCTAAATTTTGGCATGCCTAATAGGACCACACATCCCATACAAGCAATGAGATTAATATGAAACTCTTATATCTTCTAATGAATTCTTAAAAGTCTTTACAAATCATGTTTTGTCTTCATTTTTCATGTATTTTTGTTTTTTTAATGACACACAGGTTGTAGGGATTGATATCATTTTATTTCAAAACTGATAGGGATAAACACTAATTTTCCAAATTCACATTGATTACCATAATTGAGCACGATCCACGTGCATAAAATAGGGCATGGAGGAAATGTGTTTGATGAGTTGTTCTTGAGCTTTCTAGTTTTCATTTTGTTCCTAAATAAATTGAATATTTTTTGACTGGCTATTTGCCTCCAATACTTATTCTTATTTATTAGTTTTATTCTCATCTTGATAACCAAACTTTCTATGAAAATAACATGTGTGCCTTTCTTTCTTTTTGTAAGAAATGTTAATGATTTTTTGGAGTGATATTAATCTCTATAGATCGAAATTGATACTTACATGGATCGATGATGATCTATCTCTAAGATAAAAAATAGAGACCCAAGATCTTGATTTTAAAATATTATTCTCTAAATTAATTTTTGGATTCAAATAAGACATAAACCCTCTAAACATTGTAGGACACAAGTTGGAAAAAGGCACAAATTTGAAAATGGTTAAGTCTTGAATACTTCATTTGGTGCTTAAAAGGAATTTAGATTGTTTATGCTTAGTTGTTTCTGAATGTTTCTTTTACAAAGTTTCTCAACTAAGGCCAAAGGGATAAATTTCATAAAACACTTCTTTTTGGTGCATTAAAATAAACACTCACACTTAAATTACATTCTCTTAAGAGTGTTTTATTTTATGCTAATTTTAAATTGTTTATTTTTTGCAAAATGATTGATGCATGTATGTTCTCCCCCCATCCTCTTTAACGAACTTGGGTGACCAAAATCACTCTTTATTTGTATTTTTGACTTTTTCAAAGGCATGAAAATAATGTCATTAAGGATTTCCTCAAATATATATGGTTTGGGTGATCTAAACGTGAACATAAAGACTTTTTGCTTTATCTTTTATTTTTATGCAACTTAGCTTATGAATAGGAGTTCATTGCCTCCTCATGGGTTATCTAAGGAAGCATCAACCTAAGAATTCATCTCTCAACATCATTTCAACTCCACTCCATGGTGGGGTGTATAAACTAAGGCTGACCCACTAAGATTTTTGCTTGAATGAATAAGAAAACTTTGTTAGTGGTATTCCAACTTAGACCATAGGGGCAATTTAGACATCTCACTACACTAAACAAGTGATGGATGTAGTGGTTGTGAAAAGGACAAGACCTTTTCAAAACAATATGATTTAAATGAATATAATTTATGTGAGGCATCTCTAGTGTTAGCCATACTTGAGACCATCTATAAATGCATGAAAAATTAGTTTTAGAACAACCCCACTTACCACAGACATACTGTTGATGCAAGGTGAGTAGCCTAAATTTCCATGTTATCATACAATATATTGAGAGAAGGGAGTGTAAAACCCTAATTATTCACATGCTTTTATTTTTGGATTAACAATTAGAATCCTCTCAAGAGCATGTATATAGATGGAATTCAATGGTACAATGCAACCTTGTCAGTTTTAAGACTTTAGATGTTATACTTGGTTGCATTTTGTCATTTATCCTTCACTTGCTTGGTCTTATCGAGTCTAAAAATTATTTTAAAACCAAAACACATCACAACTAAGCACCTTTTTTATCCATCATTTTATTTTAACAAGGAGGCATTACATTTATCAAATCAAAATCACCTTTTGCCTTGTTCAAATAATCATTTGAAACATTATGTTTATATTTTCTAAAATAACGTTTTTATGTTGCCCATTTGAGTGTATACCACTTTGAAAAATCTCAAAGTCCTTCATTTTTAATCCAAATTCAAAATCTCACCTTTCTAAGTTCTAGGCCAAGGTGTTATAAGTTCACCATTTGTACTTGGTTTGAGTTGATTTGGGTACAATTTCCTATTTAGGATGAAGGCCATTATATAGAATCAACATATTTTTTTATCATTGTGGACTTAATTTATCTTGCATTCACTCATGCTCTAGGTTATTGGACCATTCTACATGCTATTACCATATGGTGGCATTGTGCTTCCCATTTTGTTTTAGCTTTATACTTAGGAATTCTTATGTGTTCTCACATTTTGAGCTTCTTGGTTCACACTGTTATCTTCCTAATCAGAACAACCCATTTCTAATTTTATAGTCATAATTCATTGTATTTATATATAAATTTTATAGTATTGACATATATTTGACCTAAATTTTTTGTGTTATCTTTCACTTTAGGTTTTGAAGTTATCATACCCTCTTTTAATTTGATGATTTCAACCCACCAAAGTTGAGTAAATTCATGACCATTTATTCCAATTGTGTGGTACTTTCCACTTCTTTTATTATAGCCTCTTTTTGCCTTGTCACCTATTTAAAGAAATCAAAGCACACCTTTAAAAAAAAAGTCAAAACACATTTCACCTCTTAGAAAATGTAGAGAACAATATTATAAACATGATGTAAGGGTGTACTCGTAGTGGGGTCTCATACAAACCTAGTTACAAGGAAGAGGAATTTTATGATAGACATGAGCATTCTATCATGTTTGAGGGTATTTCCCTATTTAGGCCTAGTATTTAAATAGAAAACTAATCCATGTTGATTTTCATACACCCATTCCATTATCTTCCTTTAACTTGCATGAGAAATCAAGATCTACAACACTCTAAGGTTACCATTTTACGTTATCCTCCTTCATCTTACATGTGCAACCAAGTTTCACAATGCTTGAAGGTTACCATTTCAGGTTATCCTCCTTTGGCTTGCATGATCCACCAAGCTCCATAGTGCCCAAGGGTCACTATTTTGGGCCCTATTCTTTTAGATTGCATGAGCAACAAAGATCTAAAATGCCCAGTCATTACCATTCGAGGCCCATTACACATTGTAACTAATAGTGTGATATGTCCAATCAAATATTGACAATGTATAACATGTTGTAAATCATTTTAATGATAGCCTAAATGCTATAAAAATGATAAAATATAAGTATTAGGATCATAATCCTCATCCATAACCACATGTGGAATATATCTATCTATAAAAAAACCTAGATATTTAATGGATCATTTTATGAGTATCTTTATCGGTGGTGACTCTGTCATGGCGCTCATATCTATGAAGGTGATTTTATCTATGGAGGTGGAGGATGTATGATCTAAATAGTACCTTGAGCCTTGAATTTATTCAATTTATTTAGTAATTTTGAGCATGTATTGGTATCAATTCTTGTAAGTCTATAAAAATGATAAAAGGGTTGACCTTCCTATGGTGACAATATGTTAATAGATATGTGTGAATCTATGGGTAATACCATTAATCCTCTATAAAGTAATATATTTAGAATTTAGTGAGGTATATCTAGTTAAATCCATGCTTGAATCTATATAATTGATTCTATATCCATATATGTATCCATATGTACTAAATGAATGGAAAGATTAGCCACTAACTATAAATGAGTAGGAGAACTTATAGCTATGGGATTCAAAACAAGTGGTGTTGTCAATGTAGGAATAGGTATAAGTGCCTTAGAATCATATTTATACTCTCCTCGACTAACTAGTGTGAAACTTAATCCACATAAATAGTCATCAATGTCAATAGGTGTTAGATTATCTGATGTGGTGGCCTGAGAATTTGTATTGGAGTTATGGATGTATACTTGTTTTGAGTTAATAATTAATGGTAACTGTGTTGTGAGAATCTAATTATCTACCCTGGGTTAGGATATTTGTATTGTGAAAGGTTTTTCCTCCATAATTTAAAAAGGTAACTATGATGTAGGAATATTTTGAGGTATAGAAATAGTCTTGCTAGAATCCCAACCTCATATGCATGCATCTACTCAATTGGAATCTTTTGAGGTGGGAATTCTATGAGAACATGAGTTATCCCATCTAAATATGTAATTTGGGTAGTAGGCTTGATGAGTATATAATATCTAAATGTCTAATTATCTATTAGACAATTGTAAAAGTATCCATCATGTAAAAATTTGATGTATCTATCCAGAGTAGAGGGTATAACATCCATATCATGTATCCAATGTCTCCCAAGCAATAAATTGTAATGCAAATGATTAGGCATCACTTAAAAATATGTAGGTAACATTTATGGCCCTACCATAATGTCTAATGTAATAGAACCCAATGTCTATCTAGGTATGTCATCAAAGCCTTTGATATTCATATGTCTTTTAAATGGATGCTTTATCAATCCCCATGGTTTATAAAAATGTGAGGTTTCATATGTTAAGTCCTAAACAACTATCAATTACAACTTCTTTAATAGTAGTGATATTGATTTGTGCTTTAATGAAAAGTAGTAAATTATGAGCAATTATTGACTATGAGGGTAGGTCCTCATTGGAAAAAGATATAACATTCTCAATGTCCTTGATAGTGTTCATGATAGATGCAAAGTAATCTATCTCTATGTCATGAGACAAATATGTATGATTGAGTGTTTTAAAAATAATATTTTTGAAAATAGTTACGTTTTGAAGTAATTCCATTATATATATCTTAGTTGGTGTATTTCTCAACTAATCCATAATATTAAATACTCTTTACTAATCTCTAGGTCCCATTATAGTGTACTGGGGATGAGGAGGGATGGTGAGATTATGTTTCTCCTGTATAGGATAAGGAAGAACCCTGTTTCACCTAGTACCAACTCAAACTACATGATCTACTATTTGTTGGGCATGAGTAGTAGATGCAGTTTGGGAGAAAATATAATCATTTGGTCTAGGTGTAGGAAAAATAAAAGTACTCTAATCCCTCTATAATCTATTAGTAACTAAGGGTAACTCAAATTGAAACATGTAGAAATGATCCTCAAAATAATGGGACTCTCATAAGGGAGGACCAATGTGTAAAATAAGCTTAGCTCTAACATGATCCATGAGAGGAGTGATATGGATGTGCAATTTTATACTAATGGTTGGTAATAAGCATTTAAATAAAAGCATAAGAAATTATACCATGAAGTATAAAATGTCATCCATCATGATAATCATGATGATAGGCTATAAATTAGAAATTTAGTAGATGCTAGAAATGTAAACCCTAAGGTTATCTAGGGTTAGGGTTTTGTGAAATATTTAAAGTAAGTTGGGTTCTCTAAATGTTTTAACCTTCTAGGACTTAGTGAATGTAAATATTATGTTTTCTAAATATTTGAGTAGATGAAATCATGGAAATAATATGCAATAAATTCAGCCACTGATTTTTTATAAAATTGAGTAGCTTTGACTTTTCTAAAAATAGTAATAAATAGTACAAGTAATGACTTAGCTAGAAAATAATTGATATAGGTGATATGGGTGATATAAACTAAGATAAAAGTTAGTTTGAGTATCATAAATTGGTTCTCAATGTCAAAACCTCTCTTAGATAGTAGTACCACAATTGGATAGTATTTTATTTATTGGAAAAGTAGAGGTAGTGTCCTTTATGCAAGACTATCCCTAGCTTCTAGGTGCACCTATGTTCAGATCTCTATGGTCTGTTCTTACATGTACAATTTATATAACCCTATATTATTATTTTAATGAATGAGTTATTGTGAAAAACCTTAATCCTACATGTAACTAGGACATAAGCTAAAAAAGTGAATTTATTAATAGGGTAGGTTGGACATCCTCAACACCATTTTGTGTAGAGAGTTGCCTACATACCAATACTCTAAGGAGGGATCAACCTTGATGTAGTTCTCCTCACCTAAGTGATGGTGTAAGTACAAGTGATGATAGCATGATAATATCCTTGAGTGCCTTTAATGTGCTTGATACTGTAAATATGGATAATCTGAGTTTATGGTTGTTGTAGAAGTAGTATACAAGTAGGGCAAAATAGGAATTGATAACCTTAATTATACTCAACTTATTCTAGGTTTGAATGTATATTTTTTATATGATTTCCATATAATTGTTAGAGGGATAAAATTAATGTATATATATTATTTTTTTGTTTGTGTGGGTGATAAAAGATGTCTAGGCCAACCCTGAGAGGCTTTAGTTTTGAAAATATATCCATTTGGTAAAAGATAGGGAAAAGAAAATTGGCACAATTTTAGGGACACTGGTGCCACATGATTCTAGTTTCCTTATTATCATGCTAATGTCTAGTTGGCATAACACTAAGCACAAAGCACCATGATCAAGAAATGTGTGTCTGGGACTACTTTAAGACTGACTAGGGATGCCTATGGCCCATACAAAAGCTATATAAGTGTGATAATAGGATCTAGGATAGGTCTATGGATAATATAGGGATATTTAGTCTTAATTAACACTCTTATCACTTATATACCACTTTTGGGTGATTACAGTTGGAGAAGATCCACATTAAAGAGTGGACACATGCCTAAGTAGGAAGGTAGATCAAAAATGAATTCTTTATCATTAAGATGCATGTAGAATGATGTAAGTACCATATTTTATAGGATTTATCTTCTTATGTGTACCTTTGAAGTGTTCATACTAAATGTGAAACAAGTATTTAGTGCTAACTTAGAATGCATAAGGTGTGTGATGTGCATCATGGAATGTTTTATAATTCACTTGGATTTGATAATGGATATGATGAACCTCTTGATGAATAGATTGTATGTGGTGTAATAAATTATTAGATTTATTTTAAAGTTATTTTTATGTGTACGATTCAATGTCATTTTGTGTGTGGTAGGAAATTTTTAGAGGTGATGTAGGCTAAAAAACCAATACATGTATAAAATGGACTATACATGTAGAACTATGAAATGTTCTTTTATAGAAATGTTTAATTTAAAAAATATTATCATCATAGGTGAGAGAATGTATGTAGTTTTAAATTTATAGCAAATGAATAAGTTTGTTGTTTAAAATTTCTATTTTTATATATGTCTATGGATAAAACATTGCTGACTAGTCCAACTGTATTCCTATAGAGTCTCACAATGCTTTCCAAAAATGACTCATAAAGTGGATTGAAATTAGAGATGATGGATGTTGGGAGTCTAAAGTGAACCCAAACATGGTTGAATAAGGCTTGTGTAGTTTTAGTTTCACTATTGTATTTATTGCAAATAAATAAGATATCCATCTTTGAAAACCTATCCACTACAAGGAACACAATGTAGTCATATAAAATGCAAAAATTAGTAACTTGAGTGTGGCTTATGACACTATACCCATAGGTTCCTCCTATTTTATTTCATGACCCTCATAGGCATCTTTTCATATATTCTCAATCATCCATAGCCTTCTAGACCTAATCCTAGCTCAACCAAATTACTCTTTCCTTGATAAATCTATCCCCTAGGTCCCATTAGCTTAGGACTATAGTGCCCACATTAGACTATAGTGATGTGCCCTCTAGTGTCAATTTATAATAGTCCTATCCAAATGCATTTTTACCTCTTAAATGGTCAATTTATTCTAGTTCATGTCCCCTTCTTGTCAACCTAATGTGAGAACATTCAATCCATGAACAATAAATCCTTATAAAATCCCATTCAAAGGTCATTTATAAGGGGTTGGTAATTATTACAAATCAAGAAAGAATAAAATCAAAATCACTAAGGAAATCTTCCCTATTCTCTACATAAAACTAGCCAATACTATTACGAGTAGATCCATATCCTTGCATTAGTCCTTAGCCACCTTAAGTACACCCAGTTTTAGCATTTTTATCTTCATACACATAATTGCACTAAGCACATCTAGTGAGATAACTACATATAGCTTGATCCCTTTTCATAGTATTGGTATGTAGGCAGAGTGCCCACACAAGGGGTGTGGATACACATTTAGTGCTTCTTACACACACTAATCCCCCTCTTTCCCAAATTTTATTAAATCATAATGGAGTCTAAGATTTGAAGACTAAATCAACTCTATAGGGAGTTTTGTGAACATCTAATAGTTTAAATTTCATAGGTAGGCTCCCACAGACACAATGAACAAAACCCAAAAAGATTAGATCTCTTAGACAAGAGAAGTAGAAAAAGACTATAGCGCTAGACCCCAAGGTGTCCTATTTTGGTGCTCTTATCTAATCAATAAACAAAATCTAGATCTTAATTTATGATAGTGTTCTATTCTTGCACAATGAATTTTAGACCTTGCAATAGTTGTCTCCTAGCTAAGTATTATTATCTCTCCCTTATTACTATTTTTAGAAAGATTCAAATTACAGTCAAATGATACAAATTAGTAGCTTAATTATTACATATTTATTTACTAATTTCCTATTCTAAACCCTTAAATAAATTAGGAATGATAAACCAATATTCCCAAAACTGTTAAATCATTTGGTGAACCCGACTTACTTCATCTATGCATAAAACCCCTAAAAACCCTAGGGTAAATTTCCTGCTAATTTTTACTATATTTTTTTTAATTTTTTACCTACCTAATAAAATACTAAATTAGCAATAAATTTTAAAAAAATTTAGTAATTTTAAAATAATTTTCTTTCAAACCCTAGTTGCCATACTAGGTCCTGGTATTTTCCCAGCATTTTCTCTATATTTTTATGATTTTTTCTATCATATTTAAATCAAAAACTCACCTTAAATTTTAAAATTACATAGGAATTTTTTAAAAAATATTTTATACAAAACCCTAGTTGCATACACTAGGTCCTTTCAAATCAAGAATTTTCCATTAATTTTCTAATTTTTCACTAGTATATTTGAATAAAAAATTTACACCAAATTTTAAAATTATGTAGTAATTTTAAAATAATTTCATTCAAAACCCTAGTTACATGTACTAGCTCCTATTTGATTCTTGAGGTATCACCTTACATCTAAAATTAGATTTCAAAAATAGATCTCACTTATTTTCAAATATTTCTTGCATTTTTAGCAAATAATAAAGAGATCATACTTGGTCCTATAATGTACATGAATGATGAAGTCTACCATATGTTAATACAAAGATTCATTATTTGATTTTCATGCTTAATTTTCATAATATGGTATGATATTAAGAGAGATATTGTTAAACATGTTAAGATACCTCTTGCCTCATCTCCCTTAGATCCTCTATCCCATGTCGAGTTATGTTTCATGGTCCATTTTACTCTTCTCTAGGTCACTACCCATCACCAAAAGCCTAGTTGACACCCTTTGTCCCTTCACCACCTCAACTTATTGATTATCTTCACTCTCCTCCTATAGCTACTACTAGTTCTATATAGATAGTAGATAATGCAATTAGAGCTATTACTCAATGTGCTACCATGCCTCACCCACCTAGGCAAGAGCCCCACCATCTTCATATTCCTCCCCATCTAAGGACTAACCTAACTACATAGGTAGATATGCACAAGACATATGATATTATTGATCGGTTGAGAAACACACAAGCTAAGATTTCCATGTTAGAACTACTTCAAAAATCTAATGTGTTCAAGGACATTATTTATCAGGAACTCACTCAAACTTCTATGCCCACTGATTCAGAACCTTCTTATTTTGCATCAATAGTCAATATGATAAAAACTATAGAAGATGCTATTTATTTTGATCATGATGACATGCCATCTAAAATAGTTATTGATCAAAATTTACCAATATTCATACAAGTTCAATCCAAAACTAGTGCAGTTAAGAGAGTTCTAGTTGATAGTGGTTCTAGACTCAATATATGTGATATTACATTCTTACAAACCATGGGTGTAGATATGGTATCCATTCAAAAATCATATAAGAATATTAGATGGTTTGATGATATACCATGATAGACATTGGGAACCATTGCTTTGGATATCTTGATAGGGCCCAAAATCCTATCTACATAGTTCTAGGTGATGTCAGGTCCTCTTCATTATAATATTTTACTTGGAAGACCTTAGATACATGCCATGGGGGTAGTTCCTTCTACTTTTCATCAATGTGTTAATTTTATCCATGAAGGATACCTATACACATGCCTAATAGATAACTATCCATTTAGATATTGTCAAATTATAGAGTCATCTTTGATTATTTTGACAAATGGGACACCTCATATCATAGTTTAGTCATTACCTCATTACATTTCTCTTGATCAGATACATATATATGAGGTAGGAGAGACTATAAAATCTCATACTCCTCCACTTAAAATCATGTCTTTATCTCATAATATTTATCCAGTCATAGTAGCTCCAACCATTTCAGCTACTCCATCAGTCATGGTTCCTACACATGTTACAATTATACATTCATTGATAGTGATTCCAGTAGTACTAGTTAATTTTATAGATATAGTTATTCCATTAGTTATATATACTCTCACAGTACCATTGTCTTCTACTACTATAGTTGATGAGACTCCCATATCATAGTTACCCCTTGTGGTAAATTCCAAGTTACCATATGTACATGATGTTGATATAGATTTGTAGGCTACTTCATATGATGATACAAAACCCACACTCATAGATGACTATTTATGTGGATTGAGATTTACACCATTTGGCCTAAGAGAGTAACAAGATGACTCTAGATATCTCATTACACATCCTACATCACTCTTATCATCTCACACTACACTCTCAAGATATACTCCACATTCATGACCATAGATAGATCACTTGGCACATACCATTCACATGGTTACCTCTATGGATATAGAGGTAGTCATTCAAATTTAGGTAGGAAATACACAACATCAACCACATATTATTCAATATATGTTACTTGATCATGGATTAATCATACTACCTATAGTATGCCATAGATCTATTAGTAGATTATCATAGCAGGATGGTCACCTATTTTGTTTTTTTCATAGGATTACAAGACATGATACAAACTAATGCATAACTTTACAATAGAGATTGGATAAAATATAGGGTCAGGGTATTATTTAGATTACATCACCACCATCACTAGATTCACCACTTCCATTGAAGCTGTCTATTACTAGAGCTAAATGTCCCAGAGGAGAATCAACATCTTCACCACTAGAGCCACCTTTAGTTTGATTTTACCAAAATGACACCATGTATATTGAGTTTATGGTATACAATGATATTTATGATGATGATCTAGAGGCATTTGATAATGTTCATGATCCCTTTCTCCATATCCATCCCTAGTGAGCTCCATCCTGGGACCCTTTACTCCCTATAACTTAGTATTTTATGTTACTATGTATATATTGATTTATTTTATTACTTATCTATATCCTCTTTTCAATTAGTTATAAATATATTCTCTTCAATATCTTGTATATAATTTCCTTATGATTTATTATACATAGATTATTATCAAAATACCAAAAACATTCAAATATATCAAAAATCCAAAAATAACATAACATTTCAAAATACAAAAACATTCAAATAATTCAAAAACACAAAAACATTTTAATTTTATGCATTATCCATGCTTTATATTTATACTACAATGCTAGACTTACATTTGTTATTTTATGTTATTATTTGTTAATTTATCTACATTACCATGCTTCACTTAATCTTTTTTGAGTGTGTGTAGTGACGTCTAGATCCTGATTGCTTCACTTTACCCATTGAGGAGGCATCCTACTTCTACATTCAAGACACACATTGATATACATACCCACTGGGGGAATCTTATATATGACTACAACATCCAAGTTATGTCATTTCTACACCACACACTCTAGTTATCATGTTGATGCACATTACTTACTAGATTACATAGATTAATCTATCAACATTCCACTAGTATATAACACTTGTGTATTTCTTAGCATATACTTAATATTTTACTACATATCTTGCATACTATCACTTCTTGATTTGATTAGTTAGATTTGATTGTATTTCCACTATTACATGCCTTTATTTCTTGATTTTCATAGCTAGATGTGATTTGATTTCTCAGTTCTAGTTTATCTCTTGTATGTGCCTTAGGACATTTACCAATGTTCTTTGCTTCTATTCTTGTGTGTGCCTTAGGACATTTGCCAATGTATTTTTCCAATACTATTCTATGTGATTACATATTTCACACCAACCTTGCTTAATTCAATTGTATGTGTATATGTATATGGCATTTAAACATACCTTGTATTCTTGCTTTCTAGTTTGAGTGACATATGCCCATGTCCCTTATTTTCTTGGCCCCTTGGCCACTCTTTTATACTATTTGATTCTTAACTTGTGTGATTGTTTGATTATTTTCTTATTGTTTGTAATGCCATGATCCACATCATGCATTAGCTTACTTTTTTGGATGCCATGATGGACATCATGCTCCATCCCTCCTTGACAACTAACAAGTAACAACTAAAAATTGACTTCTAGTTTCAATTTAATACATTGTATATGCTATTACATTATTATATTTATCTAGGCATACCCCTATTGATCTAATAATCTCTCATTACAAACCATGTTATATCTCAAGATGTATTATCAATTATCATTGTTATATCATGTATATTTGTAGTAAAACACACTTGTAGGGCTCTTTATTCTGAGGGAAGACATTACAATGTCTTCATTCCTATCCTCAGAAGAGGGGGAAACAAATAAGGGGTTTTTTCATAGAGATTAGATATCCTAATGATAAAAAATTTAGCTTTCAACACACTTAAAATAACAACCAGACTTCAAACTAGGCATACCAAACCAAGAAGTCAGTGATAATTTTAGAATAGTCATTAGATTTAGCTCAAGACAATAGTGCCAAGATTGGACTATAGTCCCAAACCCCTAAGTATCCATTTTTGGCACTCCTATCCAAACAATAAAAAAATCAAACTTTCCAAAAATAGATAGAAAGGTAGGTTAAACTATAGTTTTGCACATTTAGACCAATTCAGAATCAACCCTTTTTAATACACTTTTGCTTAGAGAATCCATATATAAGGGGCATCATGCATGAAATGATGGCTCTCACTTCTAGTTTTACATAGGGCAGTTGGTATAACTTTTAGATCAAAATCCATGTTTCAAGCACCAATGATTGGGGGAAATGTGCATGGTACATTTGTCTTCTTTTCTTTCTAAGTTTAGTACATTACCTAGGCATTCTTAGCATTTTCATGCCTTATTCCATCTATAGGTGGTTGGAATCATTTTGGAATGGTTTTCATACAAGCCTAACCTCAACATTTTGAAATGGCTTTCATATAAGCCTAGTGCCTAGTTTGAGAGTGGCTTTCATACAAGCCTAATATCCACTTTTTAGATTGGCTAAGTGTGGCCTAGTTTGCAGCATACATTTGAATATCCATGCCAACATTATTATATTATATTACATTCATGAGCTTTAGGAGCCATCCCATATGATATACATTCATACACGTATCAATTTATAACATCACTTTATGGGGCAATGATGGAGCTAAAGGACTAGCTAGCCTTTGTATTCTTAATCAACATACTCAAAGGGATTGGACACATGATCCAAACATTGATTAACACATGCATGATCACATAGCTTCACTTAGTGGTCAATGATGGAGCCAAAGAGCCAACCTTTGCATTCTTGAACTTTTGAGTAATTGAGGACTCAACTCCATTCATGATATTACTCTTGGTACAACATTACTCGACAATACTTAGCATTGATTAACATTACTCATCATCACTCAACATCACAATAGTTTTTGTATTGATTCATGTACCCAATGAGGTGTATTCATTCCTTTCTCTTCCTCTCTCTCTTATCCAACATTGTACATTCTTATTTTAGAAATAGTGTATCTAGTAAGAATTGATCTACTCTTTATTTTATTTTACAGATTTATACTTCACAACATTCTCTCTCTATGCACACCTAGCGTCACACAATATTATGAGCTTCACCCTTGTAGGCAAGTTCAGGTATGCTTTCTATTTTTCTTTTATCCTAGTATTTTGGCTTGCTGCATCACTAGAACAAAGAGAGGAAAAATGTAATCATATAAAATGCAAAAATTAGTAAATTGAGTGTGGGTTGTGACACCCAACCCATAGGTTCCTCCTACTTAATTTTATGACCCTCATAAGCATCTTTTCACTAATTCCCAATGATCCATAGCCTTTTAGACCTAATTCCAGCTTAGTCAAATTGCTCTTTTCATGATAAATCTATCCCCTAGGTCTCATTAGCTTAGGACTATAGTGCTCAACTTGGAATATAGTGATAAGCTTTCTAGTGTCCATTTTTGGTACTCCAATCTAAATTAATATTTACCTCTAATGGTCAATTTATTCTATTTCATATCCCCCTTTTTGTCAACCTAATGTGAGTACATTCAACCCATGACCAACAAATCCATATAAAAGCCCATTCAAATGTCATTTAGAAGGGGTTAGCAATTATTAAAAAGCAAGCAAGAAATATAAGGAAAACCACTAAGGCAATCTTCCCTATTATTTGCATATAGCCAACAAATACTATTAAAAGTACATCCAAATCCTTACACTAGTCCCTATTAACCTCAAGCACACCCAATTTTAACATTTTCATCTTCATACATATAATTTCACAAAGGACATAAAGTGGGAGAAATACATATGGCTTGATCCCTCTTTGGAGTATTGGTATATAGGAAATGTGCCCACACAAGGGGTGTGGATACACATTAAATGCATATTACACACACTAATCCCCCCTCTTTCACAAATTTTATCAAAGTATAATGGAGCCTAGGGTTTTAAGACTAAATTAGCTCTACAGGGAGTTCCACAAACATCCAACAGTCAAAATTTCATAGGCAGGCTCACATGGACATAGTAAACAAAAACCTTGAAAGCTTAGATCTTGATGATAGTGGTATAATAGGACTATAGCACCAGACCCTGAGGTGTCTTATTTTGACACTCTTATCCAATAAATAAATGAAAGATAAATCTTGATTTATGATAGTGTCCTAGTCTTGCTCAGTGAATTTTAGACCCTGCAATAGTCATCTCAGTTAGTTTCTAGCTAAGTCTTATTCTATCTCCCTTACTAATATTTTTAGAAAGATTCAAATTATATAAAATATTAGTTTAATTATTTCATATTTATTTATTTATTTCCTATTCTATAACCTTAACTAAATTAGGTATAATACACCAATATTCTCAATACTGTTAAATCACAAAACATCATTATGTCATCTCATCATAGGAAATCCAATCATGAAATCTATGTTGATATATTCCCATGGTTTAGATGGAACAAGTATAAGTTTACAAAGTTCTATCTTCCTATTCATGGGCTTAGTGATGCAAAAAATAATACAAGACTTGATGTGGCACTCCATGTCTATGCACATGTGTGACTTGTAAAAGTGCAACTATAGTATAACCAATCTTTTTCAAGCTAAAGTGTCTTGTTCTCTTCATATAGTATGCCTCCAAAATTATTTATTATTTAGGTGTGCCATTAGGAAAATAAATATGCTCATGATTGTATAGAATTTGGTCAAATAAGTAGAATTTTTGAACTTGATTATCTTATATGAGACTAGTGTAAGTTTATGTGAAGTCTTGATCAATTGATTAGAGAGATACTTAGTGTGCAAAGTTGTGGCCATGAATGAACCTACCATAAAAAAAGGAAATTTATGCACTTTTGTTATTCCCTTTATTATTCTTGATCATTATATGTAACTTTTGTAGATAACCCATATATTGCATGTTATGTAGGATATCCAATTTGATTTATGTCTAAAAGAAATAAAGTGGCTTATGATTGAAATGAAAATCTATCTCCTTCCCTAAGATATAGTCACACCATTAATTAATTTCTTTTATAATAACATAAAAATATTTTTTGTAGGTGGAGTACCTTTACACTATGTCACTAAACATATCTAAATGGTAGGTGACTGAATGTCCATGTTGTATGAGTACTATGCCGAGTGCATAGTTAGATGCATTAGTGTGAATTTAGAATGAGTGTTAGATGTGAAGAATTGAAATTATATAACTATGTAGAGGCATTTATTAGGTGTCTCAAAAGTGTTTTGTTACACATGAGTCCATTTAGATTTAGATTTTGAATGTGTTACCTAGATGAGTGGCCAAGATATACGTGATAAACTAAGGATGAAACTATGGTATAAGTTTTTGAGTCCAATAAAGCTCTTATATTCTATGATATTATGTGGAGTTGGTAAATCTTTAATCACTTTTATATTATTTAGGTGTACATGAATTCCTAATGAGTCAATGATGTAGACTAGGTTTTAAATCTACACAATGACAATTGTACATTTTTAGAAGTTGGCCTCTAACTTGTGTTGATGTAAGGTGTCTAAGACACATGTGGTATGTTCCACATTCTCCTCCCAAGTATTACTAAATATTAAAATTCCATCCAAGTAGATGATGAAAAATGAGTTGAGGAATGGCTTGAGTAAATCATCTATCAAGCACATGAAAGTGGTTGGCATGTTGATTAGATTGAAAGGCATGACAAACCATTCATACAATCCTTCCCATATCTTGAAGGATATATTACAAACATATTTAAGATGTATTTTCACTTGATAGTTACTTGACTTCAAGTTGATCTTGGTGACGTATTATGCACCCCAGAGCTATTATAGGAGGTTGTCAATGCATTACAATAGGCACCAATTATTCATAGTGATTTTGTGGAGTGTGTGATAGTATATGCAAATATGCCATGATCCACCCTTATTAGGTGCTATAACTATTATTATCCTATAAGGAGAAGATGTAGTCCTGATATTTCCCTGATCAATAAGCTTTTATATTTGGCATCAAATTTCATCATTCTCCCAAAATAATTTATGATATAGAGGGTTATTTTTTATGGGGGATCCAAGGACCAAATCGATGTGGTGATCTATGTTTCATTGAATTGGAAGGAATTTAGGATCTATTAAGACTTCATCATACTAATTTAGTAACTTTTTGAGATAGTACTGATACAACATTGATCATGTGGTGTGCAGTACCAAAGCTTGCTTTATCTCCCATGTAGGCATTTTAGGGAGAACCATGATCAACATAATTTTTTTAACATTTAGGATGAGTTTATGAACCAAGGTGACTTTGGTCATTGGTGATAACACAAATAAGTTAAATAAATAATCTTATATGTGAACAATCCAATGTTATGGTTTAACTTGATATATAGCTTGACAGTCATAGAAATATGAACTTAGAAATAAGATGTCATAGAAATTAAAAGGTGTGATTTCATAAATGATAGTGTCCTCCATAGGATTAAATTTTTATTAGATGGTGAATTATTACTAGATCTATATATCCTTCCCCTACCAAATTCACCCATGTGAGTATGGTTTTGGATGCAAAATAATGGCAAGACCAAGGTGTTGTGCTATGGATTATGCCATGATGTTCTCTTTGTTTACAACTTCATTGATGATATTAAGTGGTTGATCATTTACCTATAAATTTATGTGAAAGAGGTGTTCACCCTCCTTAGATATGTCTATCATAATGGTGTCAATGTTTAGACAAGTAGAATCTGGATGAGTGCCATTTATCAGTACAATAAATGATATAGACTAGGTAATAAAAATTTTCTATGTGAGACATTTAGAGTCATCATGGGTGTACTAGTGATGATTATGGCACCATTTGTTATCATAATTCTTATTGTCTTTATCTAAAAAATAAGGCATAAGAGCATTCAAGTTTAGTATGGTATTCTTAAGTTATTCTCCTTTGAAATAAATGGTCAAATTTTATGTAAAAGGTTACATTGAGTAATTATGCATGTGATGACTCTTGATAATAGTGTTTAATGAATAGGTGAGGCATTGATTCATATTTTCCTTGGTTTTTATCTTGGAAAAGTTGTGATAGGATTGCCCCAAAGTGTAATAAGTCAATAATTACATATTCACATGGATATAAGGTGAGAGTCTGCTAATGTAATTCAACACCAAATGATTTTAACTAAAGTTATCTCACATGCATGTAGAGTAGTCATGGAATGTGTTGGCATAGTATTCCATTGAATAATAATAACACTATCATAATTATTGGAACTTGATTTATTCATTCTCAAAGTGATGGATAAGATAGTAATCTTTTATTAGTGCATTAATACAAGTCTTCTAAGACTAAATTGAAACACACTCTTACATACATATTCCATTCAAGTTATCCCACTAGTGAAAACCTAAAACATACAAATTCAACATTATGAAGGTGGTCTTATAAACATAAAGGAAATGAATGATTAAGAAGTGTGCCTCGATCTATTGAATCTAAGCATCCAATGTTTTGGTATCTATTTTACATTCAAATAAAAGGATGTCAATATTTATGTGTACTTTGAATGGGGTATGTTACTAAAACCACTATTGAGTAAAATTTATAAGAGGATCAGGAGGTGTTGGGTTGAGCTACATCATCAATTCTAATAATTGGCCAAAACATTTGGTGTGTTGTGCATCTAGTGCATCAAAAATGATCCTTTAAATATATTGGGATGCCTTAAGTTGATTTTGGACATCAACCATCTTAATTTTTATATAGTGTTCCTATAAATAATTTGAAACAAAATTGAATTATATGCCTTCTTTCTCTCACTGCACTTGTGTGTTTATGTTCCTATAAAATTCTATGCTTTGATACCAATGATCAATGTTATAAGGGCCTAGGACTAGGTACATGAGGCATAACTAGATGCTAGAGACAACTCACAATTGTAAGAATTAATGCACATAGAATAATTAATATGGAATATTAAACACACATTCAATGGAGTAGGAGTATGACACTTTCATAAATGCAACTTATATTTAATGATAATGAATAGGAAAAGGAAAGGTGATGTAAAATTCATGTATGATAGAGTAGATATGAAAATCATGTTATCTATTAGTATGATTTTGTAAGGCATCAATCCATTGGATAAATGTAAATGTTACATATTTATACAATAAACACAAGAATTAGTTAAAACTATTGTTAGTTAAAAATAAGATAGTTATGAGCTATTTGATCTTCATTGCTAAGAGATAATTGAGATTCTAAGTATGTGGTGACTAACTATCTAACTATATAACTGATAGATTATAGGATGGGAAGTTCCACTTGGAAAACCACATTATTAAGGTAATTTGACATGTTAATGTTTTAGAGCTAAGACATGGATAGGGATGTGAGTTTGTGAATAGGTGCTAGTGAGGATGCAAGTTTGTAAGCAATCCTGACACATAAGAGTACATAGGATTAAAAATTGGTATAAATATTGTTTATGAGGCCTAGAGTAAAATTAGTGTGGAGGAGTGTGTATAATTTCAAATTAAGTGTGAGTGTGGTGCACTATGTATAAATTTGAGTAAGTGCACATGTGAGATAACTACATAGGACAATGAGTGTGTGTGTGTGTGTTTCTTAGGACTATGAGATAAAATATAAGGTGATAGTTTTGATTGATATGCAAGTGCATAGGATAAGTGTATGTGATATGGGAGTTATGAATGGATAAATAATCAATAACATAAAAAATTCAACAACAATAGATATTGTGACTATCACAAATGTATTAGACATTCTACAAATAAGTGTTATAGGATAAGATATAAGATAAAAAATATTATTGATGAAAATAATATTGAGTTAAGAATGCCTATAGAGTAATAAAAACCACATGAAAATTATAATGTAAATTTGAAAACATTAAATAATCCATTTACAAATCATAGCACAACAAAAAATATGGATAATTTAGAGGTAAACTATTCTTACAATGTGCATCCTCCTCCGTACACATATTGGTATCTAATAGATGGTATTATCGATACATTTATACGGACATCAACATCATGTAATATGAATAAATTTGACAACAATTATATTTTTTATGATGATTCAAATATACATGCAATATATATTTGAGTTTATATACATAAACAAACCATACATAATATCATGATTGATAATGGGTTGAGTTTAAAACATATGTACAATGACACTTTTTCTCACTCTTGGGTACAAAAAATATTTAAAGATATAGAAAAAATATCTAAATAATTAAATAGATATACACATAATACTCTTAGGCATATAGTACTACCTATTAAGGTAGATTCAATGGCAATGGCTACTCTGTTATTAATATTACCAAGCATAAGGGTATTTAATATGTTATTAGGACACCTTTGGATGTAGAATATTTGTGAAATGTCATCCATAGTACATCAATGTATCAAATATATACATTATAATCAAGTGGTCAAAGTTTTAGGCATTCAATATGAGTACCCTCTATAGTTAGTGGTAACTTATCCTCCTCCTTGACCACCATTATAGTTATTTATTACACTTATTAAAGAGACTAATGAAAAGATAGTTATTTCAAGTATTCAAGAGCATAGTGAAAAGGAAATTATTTCACCTATTTGGGATATTTATATATAGTTAGTTTATAAGACATTATTACACCCTCCTAGACAATGATCTTCACATCAATTTTTTTTTCAAAATTTAAAGAGATATTCATATTCTATAGTGCATCTTAAGGTAGCACCATAGACAATTTAGTGTTTTCCATATCAAAAATAGGTAATAAGACCTTCTCATACTTTTAAAAAAACTCCATTGAGTCTTCACCTTCTATAATTACACATCCCATAAAATACTCTATGAGTAGTAATCAAGACAATGCACCTGATTCCTTTTAAAATTTAGATTCATCTACATGTAATGTTTTTCATTTGTAAAAAGTCACCCTCCAACCATATGATAAAGTCACACTCTATGTTCCTCCAATAAATGGGATTAGTGGATAGTTATTTTTGCACACTTTCAAATATATCAAAAATAGTTTTTTGAAAATATAAAAAAATAAAAAAAAAGTCAAAAAGTAAAAACATTCAAATATGTCATAAATTAAAAAAAAAATTCATATATGTCAAAAATGAAAAAAACATTTAATTTTAAAAATAAATAAAAACTGAGGACTTGGAGAATGAGATGTGTTTCTAGATTACTTATTTATATACATTATTTATCACATGTTTGGTAATAACATATTCATTTTCACATACACATGCATTTCATGAAGTATATGAGTGTGATGTAGTACATACATATTATACATGGATCTCTTAGATTCTAGAATCCCTCCTATCCAGTGGACATGTTGATACTATGGGAATATTATTATACAAATTACATTATCATAGTTGATATCTATATATGACCTCTCAAACATGTTGAACTAAATATATTACAACTATCTTGATAATTAATAATATACTACATTATCCTCTATAGATATGAGACTTTGCTATGATGTGACATTGATGTATATGGATGGTTTAAATTAGTTTTCAATTTTTCAATTCTCCTTTTATGCTATTACTTTATACATGATAAGCCATACTTTTCTTGCTTATTGTGTGTGGCCACTTGGTCATGTGCATGCAATATTATTATGTTATTTATTTATGACATTCTTAATGTACTTTGCATGTGGATATTGGTAATGTTTTTAGTGACATGTTTATGTATTTTGGATGCTTCCCTTGGCCTTATGTGTGATATTGTGTGTTACTCTTGTTAATCTTGACTAGTGGTGTCATGATTGATATCATGCCATTTTATTACATTCCTCATTAATATATTATATAGATATAACACTTGTATGATTCACATTAAATATGTTACATACATGTTTTAATGATAATTGCATTACTATAATAACATACTCTCTACATTTTGACATGATCATATCTTTATCAAATTATACAATTAACTTGTATTTTGAGATGAGTGAATTATAGGTTACATCCATCATCTCAAATGGGGGGATTGTATTGAGATTTTACTAGATATTGAATTTTCCACAAGAATAAATTAGATATTATGACATCATACATGGTTCAAATATTCAAATTAAATAAAAAAATCATAATTTGTGATAGAGGACAAGTTTTCAAATATTCAAAGTAACTTAGAAATCAAATACATGATAGCTTTTGTTACATTAATATAGATTATAAGGGTAGGTGCCATGCATATGCTTTAAAAAAACTTGAATAAAAATTAATATACATTTGGATACATATGAAAATAAGTTACATGATCATAAATTATAAGTTTTAGATACAATTATAGTCAAGCATATAGATGCATGATATTATATATCATTTGGCACAAATTTAGGGAGAATGATATTGGTCCATGCATATATATTGAATTTCAAAAGTCAAAAAATAATATACTAGTTCATGTGCATATCAACTAAAATATATATTATAAATCCAATGGAAAAATGGTTGTTATTTCACTTCAAATCTATTGGTACCATGGTTATGATGAGGGCTTGAATATTATTTATTATCTTTCAATCATGCAAGTAGAATCTAGATCTTTATGCAATGGTGTGAGTCATTTTATTATGGGTAATTTACATTTGAGTCTAGTGACACTCGAAAACCTTGGAATTACTTATATCAAACCCATTGTGTGGTTCCACCTTTATATTAAAGGTGATGTATGTTCGAGTCTAGTGACACTTAATAACCTTAGTGTTATTGATTGCACAACATGCCCCATTTTTAAAACTTAAAAAGGGGACCTTATTTTTGATTTAGAGTTTGGTCTTATACCTTTTAGGATATCATTGTGGTTTATTGGTTTAAATTATCCTTCTTGTAAATCTACTAGATGATTAGTTATAAGTGATTGAATGGGATTTACTTTACTGTCTTTGCATTTCTTTAGTTCAGTCCAAGCTTTTATCTAGGAGTGAGTTAGTTTCAACACCATAATTTATATCAATATACTAAGTCTTGGTACATTTAATTATGTTTCAAAAAACATTTTAAATATTTATTTTAGACTATTTAACCTTAGGTTTGTGCATACTACTTAAATTTTCATAGTTTTCTATCTATTTTTCTGAACAATTATTATCCATTTCTGCTTCAATTTCAATCTGAGTCACTAAAGGTTTATAAGGTCTTACTATTTAACTTATTTGATTTTAATTACAATGGACTAAATTTGATTTGGATTAAGTAAATGACTAAGTCATTTCATGGTTTTCATTTTATAATTAGTCATCTTTAGCTTTGAATTTAGTCATTTTAATTTGAATTTTTGTAGCCATGTTTTTCAAATTCTTTACTTAGCCACTTTTTGGATTTTACCTTAACTATTTGTTTTCAAATATTTATCCATTATTTTTTAAAATAGAATCACTACACATTTCATATTTTTTCCTTTAGCATTTTTAAATTTTAGTTTAAGTTCGGTAGAAAGGGCTAAGTCATAAAGTTTTTAATTACGCTTTACATTTTTTGGCAAGGAATTAGTCTTTGTGAGAACTATCCATGTCTTTTACTCTTTGGAAAAAATGTCAAGAATGAGTCAAAAAAATCAATGAAGGCTCAAAAACAAAAATCACCAAAAAAATAAAAGTTATGAAGACTTCACAAAAATTATTCAAATAGTAGATCTTCGGAAAAAGTCTTACAATTTTGTCAGGAATTTTGTAAATAAAATTTATAATGGAAAAACTTGTGAAGACTTGGACCATTGGAAAAAAAGTTGAAAATGAAATTTTAAAGAAATCACAAATAATTCATGAGAATTTTCTAACTTTTTTTCTTTTTAAAAAAATGTTGTGAAGACTAATCAGAACGTTTGGTCTAAACAAAAGTTTTGAAGATCAATTCCTAGATAGAAGTTAAAATAACAAATGTTCTAAAATCTAAGGTAAAAGTAAAAAAATATAAGAATAAAAGTAAAAAAATTTACATAAGGGTTTAAAGACAAAACTCATGAAAAAAAAGTTTAGAATAAAATTTGTGAAGACAAAACTTGCAAAGGCTTGGGTCTTCAAGAAAATTTTGCAATAGAAAAGTCATGAAGAAGAGAAGAGAAGGATCGAGCTATTGAGAATTCTTGTCATTGATGTCAAGGTTAATGTAATTAATGTCAAGGTGTATTTGGTGATGATGCATGGTGAGTGGTCTTTGAGGTATGAGCTTGTGGTCTTGATGTGACAAGGAAGCTATGTAACAAGAAATAATTTGAAGGCAACCTAATGTCTCTTCTATTGAGAAAAAATTTAAAGGCAACCAAATGATTCTTATATTGATTGTTTTAAAAGTATTTGTAGTGGTGTGAGAGTGTTGTCTAATGAATTTTATTATTTTATATAATCATTTAGGTAATCCTTTTTTAGTACTAATCCTTGATAACAAGGTGTCTTGAGAAGCCTAGTCATGGCACTAGTCATGACATGTAAAGTCTTAGTGAGAGGGTCTGATCATGGTGGGTTGGTGAAATGGATGAATATAGGCATAAGAGTTTGTATGAAGTTATTTTATTATGTATGTGAAACATTTAATCATTTATAAGAGTCTCAAGGTGATCTTACAGGGGTAAGACCTATAGATCAAGTCTATAACTAGACCATTTCTAGACTCTACCTAGCATAATGAGGCATCATGATCTATCATAAAGGCATAAAATGGATTTATTACTCTATATAAGAATGATATATTTTGATTTAGTATGTAATTCAAGTGTATATCAAATGGAAATATGCATGAAGGTCAATTTCAAAGCCTCATGTGATTTTTAGGTCAAGTTCTAAACAAGAAAAGAGAGAGAGGGAGAGTGCGGCCTAATGGGGTATTAGGTTTTGTTTATAATGAAATTTAACAAGGTAATATATGTTTTTTAAATCATTCTCATAAATTTTTAAGTCATGTTTTTGAAGAAAAAGGCATGAAAAGTGGTTTTGAGGACTCTTAAGTATATAGAATAAAGTTATGCAAACTTGAAAAGAAATTTTAGGTGTTTATTGGCATCTATAAATTTTGAATCAGAACCTAATATAATCATGGTATATGGGAAATTTTCCTAGATCAAAATTATAGGCATTATTTTTTTAGTTGAGGGGTTATGCTTTATGAATGATTGTTAAGAGTGAAAACATGTTTAAACCCTCTTAAAATCCTAATAAGGACCCAATGTTGAAGATGTTGATAAAAACATCCTATAATGGTCTCAAGTGAATAGAAATCATATTTTATCATGTATTAAATTCTCTCAATAACTTCCAGGTGTGATAAAGTTGTTAGGTGTGTGAGTAGACCCAAGAGGAAAGTGTATATTTCTCAAAAATTTGCCATAGCAATTAGAGTTGATCAAGTCAAAGTTTTAAAATGAATGGTGGATGAATATTGAGACTCATGTTTCATGTAAATTAATTTTTTTATTAAATTTAAATCCATTAAGATTTCTAAACTAGTCATCCAAGTTAGCCAATCATTAGCAGGGCTAATGGTGGAAATAGTAAGAAATTTAGGCAATAATGAGAAGGTGATTAGGGATATATTATCATGAAATAGGGATGAAAATAAGTTCATGGAGATATTTTACATACTTATAATAAATCCTCATATTTTATATAAGTTTTGGATGTCAGTGGTTATAGTGAAAAAGTTACTCACAAATTGACTTGTTTAGCTTAGTAAGGTTTGTGTACAATGAGGTTATGACATTGGTCTAAAAGACCTATATTTCAATCTCACCATATTATAATTCTATAAAATAATTTTATAATTATCTCATAAGATCATATAAATTAATAATAACTCATTTAATATGTCTACATAAGTGTTGAAGATCATTATCACCATGACTGTGCTTTAAGGCAAACTGGTAATTCTAGTTAAGCAAGTTGCATTGTTGAGTTTGAGGATCTATGCTCTGAGTTGATATATATAATTAAAATGGTGTTGTTTTTTATGAATTTAAATTAGTGATAATTATTTTTTTAAATATTTTAATTTAGTTAAAGTTCTTGAAACATTAAATCCAAAATGGCTTATCTGAATATGGTCTCATTGTGTATGGTGAGGTCAAAAGATTGGTCTGCAAGAATAATATCTGACATTGGACCTTGTGATTTTTTAATATAATATTGGTATATATATTTAAAATAATATTTTTAAATTATAATTTATCATTTAAATTATTCCTTTAGATTTTTAAGATCAAGTTGCTCATGACTGGGTTTTGTAGTGTTCTGGTAGTTTTGAGTAGGCTATTTGAAGAGAAGTGTTTGAGTCCTTCTGATTTGAGTAGTTAAGTATAAATAATATGTTGATGACCATGAGTTAATTTATTTTTAAAATATATTATATATTATCATGTTTTATTAACTAATTTATATTTAATCTCCTATGGTTCAAGATAGCTTTCTATAGATTAACAGACCTAATTCTGAATAGTACTAATGGCATGCTTCAAGTGGTGATTGGAGATAAAATGTGTCATGGACCTAATATGATCTTATTAGGGGTTTATTTTAGTGGAATATTAATTTTAATACCATTTTTTTAGTATTAAATTATTCTAATAAGATCAAAAGGTAACGTGTATTAATGAAGGCCTAATTGAATTAGGCCTCCTTAAGACCTAAAAGAAGTTTTGGCATTTCAAGTTGTGGGAGACCTATTGTAATGATTTATTAATGTATTAAATATTTTATAATACCTATTTAAATTTTAATCCATGTATTCAATTGTGTATTTATGAATAAGATGGATATGATCAAGAAGCTTGTATAAATAAAGGGCAATTTTAGGTCTATTGGTGTGACAAAAAGCATGCGAAGAATATAGCACATTGGTAAGTAGAAAGAGGTATTGTATAAAATTTTAGAGGGTGTAGATAATATATAATTAATATTTTATAGATTTTTTATTTATTAAAATAAATTTCATATGACCTAATATATCTTGAAGAGACTTAATTGAGCGAAGAGGAATAGAAGGCAATTTGAGAAGGATAAGAATGTGAAGAGATGAAAAGGCAGTCATCATCAGTTGGTTGAGAAAAAAGGTGTCCTAAAATTGATAAAATAAATTATGTTGATGAGTTGGTTTTGATTCATCTATGGGTTTGTCTCCTCATTTAAATTTGGTGCTTAGTTAGTTGGGGTTGGTGTTCTATGTGGAGTTGGTACTTCACTAAATTTAGTGTTTATCTTATAGGATTGTATTCCAGTTGTAAATATCAATGGATTTTCTTCCCCTTGAGGGTTTCCCACATATGTGATGTGTTTTTATGTTTATTGCTTATGTGTATAGGTTTTCATGCTTGTTATATCTATATGCTTATTTAAATGGTTCACAATTGTTTAAAGGAAATTGGTAAGAAAGTTTTTGAAGACTAATTCACCCCTACCTATTAGTCATTTTGATTCTAACATTTGGTATCAAATTAGGTCCTTTGAATTAGGACTAATATCTTAAAGTATGTCTTAAAAGGGAGGATGGATAGTTATTAAGTTCAATGTGGTTTCTCTACTAGTAAGGCTCCATTTTTCAATAAAACTAATTATTATTTTTAGAGCATCAAAATGAGGACATACCTCATGTCAATGGGCCATGACATATGGTAGTTAGTTGTGTATGGATACACTCCACCTCCTACACCACCAACTGATGTAGCAAGAAAGAAGAAAAGTGAGAGAAATTTCAAGGCAATGAATGTCATTTTATGTGGCCTATTAGAGGTAGAGTTTGTGAAGGTGATGCACTATGAGTCTAATAAGGTGATATGGGAATATGGGACAAATTAAACACTATATATGAAGGATACACTACGATTAAGATGGTCAATCTACAAACCCATTAGAGATAGTTTGAAAGTCTAAAGATGAATGAATATGAAACCATTGCATCTTATCTATTGAATTTTGATGAAGTTGTTAATGTCATTAGAGGATTGGGAGAAGAAGTGAAAGAGTCTACATTTTTCAAAAGGTATTGAGATCACTAAATCCTAAGTTTAATTCTAAGGCACTATAATAGAAGAGATGAAATATTTGGAAAATATGGAAATGGGTGGGCTTTATGGCATATTGACTACCTTTGAGATGAGAACAAATGAAAGAAGATCTCCCAAGAAGGAAGTAGCAATCAAAGCTAAGAAGAAGTCAAAATCCAATAAATTAAAGGATGAGATATGTTTAGATGTTGATGATGATGAATTTATATCTATGTTTGCTAGGAAATTTAGGTTTAGATCTGGTAAGTGTAAGGGCAAGTTGCCTTTCAAATGTTTCAACTATGGTAGTATTGGTCAGTTTAAATCTAAGTGTCCTAACAAGGATAAGACTAAGTAAGATGAAGATCATGATGAACATCATGGAGATGAAAAGAAGGCCTATAAACTTGATAAAAATAATAAATATTTTAAGAAGTATGAAGGTAGGAAAGGGTCATTCAAGAATAAGAGAAGTTTATATACTAAAGAAGATAACAAATCATATGATGTAAGTGACACAAACACATCTGAGAGTGATGATGACAGTAATGAACATGAATGTGACAACAATAAAACCTTATTCATGGATATAGAGATAGATAATGGGGGTCGCTCAAATGGGGAAGGCCTTATAGTTGATGAATAATCAGATGAATAAGAAGCTAAAGTAAACCTTGAGGTAGAATTGGTGAGTATTATAGAAGAGTTGAAGTTACAAAGAAGGAATAATCACAAGATAAGATCATTAGTTAAGGACTATTAAGATAAAATTGGGTTTTTTTAGGAGAGACTGAGTAACACATCTAAGGAGTATAATGAGATCATCAATTAGATTAAATCATATATGGAAATAGTCACTACTAGCTTAAAATCTAAAGAAGAAGAATGCACCAAGTATGGAACTGAGATGGAATCCTTGAAATCTTAAGAGGCTCTAGGTGACATCTTGAGTGGTTAGAAGTATGTAAGTGATAAGATAGGTATTGGTTTCAAATAAGACCAAAAGGAGGTAGCTTAAGTCAAGGGGAAAGATAAAGAAGACAAGAAGGTCAACATGAAAATACCAATCAAATAGATTAATGCTATGAGGTATGTTAATTCATTTACTGGTTATTGTTATAAATGAAATAAGTTTATTCATAGAGTAAGAGAGTGTAGAAGGCTCTCTAAAAATTAATATGCATGGAATTATGAAAGGAATCATTAGTCAAGAGGTATGCATAAGGTTGTTTACTATAGTTTTCATAATATGAGACAAATTATAAGATTATGTCGTAATAGAGGTAGAAAGTCATCAAGTCAAAGAAAGAATTTTGAAGCTCCTAGAGTGGAAGAGAGAAGTAAAATTAATGTATGGAAACCAAATATAGTAAAGGTGAGTCATGATCAGTCTACAAGATCAAGTGGATTGTTTGTTGTGGTAGAACATACTTCAAATAAGAAATCAATTCAAGAATTTTCATTATCATTTCATATTGTTAATCACATGGATGATGAAAAGGTCAAACCTAAAGTGAAAATCAAGTCTAATAGACTATAAAAATATATTCAATCTTGTGAGGCATGGAGATCTAGGAATATTTTGAGTTTGGGTTGTTCTAGTGCTCTATGAAAGGGGTGACTCCATTAGGCTTTATGGAGACATGCTTCAAGTTAGCAGAAGCATGATGGATGCTTGGTTTGATGAGGAGATATTTAGGTTGTTCATAAGCTCCAAACATAGTTTTTGATAAGAATATAAGAGGTAAGTAAAGAAATATCTATGTTTCTATCAATTGGTAGTTGAGTATGACTTGTGTTGTAGATGGTTTGAGAAATCTATTGATTCTTTTGGTAGGCCCATGTTGTGAAGACAAAGGGGGATCTTAGTAGCTCTCAGTTATTTTTGAAAGTTTATGAGAATATTTGCCAAAGAGGGTGAATGAGTGGTTCTAAAATTTGTATTATGTATGAACCTTTTTCATTAATGTCAAAGGGGGAGAAAGTTCATGAAGGCAGTGTGACTAGTTTGGGGAAGATGATAGTGATCATATTGGAGAATGTTTTGCAATTAATAACAAAGGGGGAGTTTGTTTAAAAGTGTTATCATTAATGTCAAGGTTTATGTCATTAATGCCAAGGTACATCTGGTGAAAATTCATGATGAGTGGTATTTGAGGTATGAGCTTGTGTGTTTGATGTGATAAGGAATCCATTTGATAAGAGAGAATTTGAAGGTAACTTAATGATTATTTTGTTGTTTATTGTCAAGGTTGTTGAAATGGGGTGAGAGTGTTGTCTAATTAATGTTCTTGTTTGATATCATCATTTAGGTAAGTATGTTTGACTAATAGTCCCTGAGTACAAGGTGTCTTGAGAAGCCTGGTCATGGCATTAGTCATGGCATGTAAAGTCCTAGTGAGAAGGTTTAAGCATGGTGGCTTGGTTAAATTGATGAAAAGAGGTATAAGAGGATATATGAGGTTTCTTGAGCATGTATGTGAATAATTGGAGCATTCATAAGAGTCTCAAGGTGAGCCTACAGGGTTAGGACCTACAGATCAAGTCTGTAACTAGTCTATTTCTAGACTTTGCCTAGCCTAGTGAGGCATCATGATATGTTTTCAAGGCATATGAAGGATGTATATATATATACATATACATACATACATACATACACACACACACACACACACACACACACACACACACACACACACACACACACACACACACACACAAGAATGAGATAGGTTGCTTTATTATGTAATTTAAGTAGAGATCACATGGAAAGAGGAATGAAGGTTAGTTTCAAGGCCTCATGTGATTTTCAAGTCATGGTTTATGTAATAAAAGAGAAAAAGTATGGCCTAATGGTGTATGATGTTATATTTATATGGAAATTATGGATATATGAGTGTTTTTATAGGTAATATATGTTATTTCAAGGATGTTAAAAAAATTTAAAGTCGTGGTTTTCAATAAAAGGCATGAAAAGTAGTTTTGAGGTTTCTTGAGTACACAAAATGAAGGCATGCAAAACTAAGAAGAACTTTTAGGTGTTCATTGGCATGTGTAACTTATTCATGGTAACTTAATATATCATGTTATATTGGGAAGGTTCCTAGCTCAAAATTCTAGGCATTAGTTTTTTAACTAAGGGCTATGCTTTATGAATGATCATTAAGATTGGAAACATGTTTAGACCTTCCCAAAACCCTAATAAGGATTTGATGTTAAAGATGTTGATGAAAATAGCCCATAGTGGTCTCAAATGACTATAAAAACTATTGGATCATGTATTAAACTCTCCCAGGTGTAGACACCTAAAATTGGTCACCGATAACTTCCAATCAAGCTTTTGACCAATTTCCACCTAAAATACATAATTTGGCTTAAAAACACTAAAGCACATTAAAAGCTTTGAATATGATCTATTAAAGTGCCAATTTTGGCTAGGGTATCACTAAATGGGGTAATATAATTTATGGGATAGATAACTTTGATCAAATCATTTTGAGTCAAAATGCCAATTTTGCAACTAGGTGCTCTGGATTGCTCTTTCCTATCAAATCTCTTACACAAGACACATGCCTTTGTTATTTGTTGTTGATAATATCTTAAAAGGGATAATGGATCCAACACATTTGAAATTGCATTCTAATTCCAATCTAATCAAATTCTTGACTAATAATAAGACATTCTGATCATTTGAGTAATATGTGCACAAAGTGCTTAAACATGCTTAAGAGCTAATTAATCCAAATCAATGCCTAATTAATAATTACATGGAAACTTGTTGAAAACTTGTTTTATAAATGGATATTGAATATCTGCATCATTAGGTGACCTCATTTCTTTAGAAGGCATCCCTAGGCCATAAATGCCATAAATATTAGGATTCATGCCCTCCATGCCTCATCAATGCCCTCCATGCCTCTTAATTTCCCCTTTTTCCAATGTCATGATGAGGATAATTATAAACTTAATTAAAAAAAATTGAATTAATCCTCAACCAAACATCTTCATCTTAGGATGGATGATTCAGGTTGATTCTTATCAATCTCAAAAATCTATAAATAGAGAGGCCATGAACATCATTTCTAAGCTTAATTTGTGCAAAGTTATATAGCAGGATTGGTTCCAAAATCTTCATGCAAACTAGTGTCACCATACCAAATTAATTCCAAACCAAACCAAGCTAAATCTAAAGGTTCCAAGGAGAGATGAAGGTAGCCAAGTTTCCATTGATGAGGACTTCATGGGCACAAACTGAGCAAGATAATCAAAGAACACTCTTGGAACATCAAGGAAGGTAAGGAATGTGTGTTTTCTTGCATTTTAGTTGTGCTTTGTTCATTTTTATTTCTTCACTAAGATCACCCTAGTAAATAGGCATTAAGATGTTAGTTTCGTGTGTTTTTGATTTGTTTTCATTCACTAACACAATACTAATCTCCTTTTCTTAGTCAAGTTCCTAGTTTACATAATGGAATGCCCGACAGGACCTTTTTAGCTTCACAAGAATGGTCCCAAAGCTCTTTCAAGCAACTTACTAATCTTATCCTTATATAATCTTGGATTAAGGAGCCAAAAAGAGTGAAAATTTTAAGTAAAAACATTTTTATAGAAGTCATGAGTTTGTTCTGACTCAATCACAGTATTGTCTGACAAGTAGCGAGATTTTTATTTAGACTAATGGTATTGTGCTTAGCCCTTTTTTTAGACTAACTTTGTATTTTTGTGTAGGGTTGATAATACCACTATTGACTCAATCATGGGATTATTCTATAACTCACAGGTTTGGCAAACCAAGTCATGGTATTATCTAATTTCTAATAAGTTAAATGACAATACCATTACTTTTAAAGCGGTGGGATTATCTTGTAAGTAAAAATATTATCACTGTGAGTCATGGTATTATAGTGTGTAGAATAGGCCATTTTTTTGAGCTTCATTTGGGGTCATCTAGACTCTATTTTGGATGATTTTTTTTAAAACCATGTGTTTTTCCTAAATTTACATAATATGTTATTAGTTTAGCCTAAATTTGTATACTTTTTTCACAAAAAACTTGTTTTATCCCAAGTTGTGGGATTGTTGTTTGCAATACCGTAACTCGCTAAGTAGTAGGATTGTCCTGCTATTAGCGAGATTATGAAACTAAGTCATGGTATTGTGACTAAATGGTTAGCAGTTAGCTATAATATAACAACTCTTAAAGTTATGGGATTGACCTGTAAGTAGCAAGATTACTTTTTTAAGTAGCGGTATTGCACCATTGTGACAACCCGAGAGCTATTTTTTACAAGTTCATTATTTCAAACCCAAAGTATCTTTAAGGCTAAAGGACATACTAACATTTTTGTTGTAGGACCAAGCTTGAAATTTGATAAAAACATGTTTAGATCACCTTGTGCATGCTTTAAAATGGATTAGGAACCTTGTTTTGGTGTTTAATAAAAAAATTAGATGTTTATGGTGAATGTTTTCAAAGTTTACAATTAAGACCAAGGGGTCAAAAGAACACCATCACACCTTTTCATTTGGGCTTAAAAATGAAATCACCTTTCCAAGCTTTTTTTAATCACTTAATTGTTTAAATTAGATTTTATTTGGCAAAAAGAGGGGTGTTGCATGTATGCTCTTCCATTTGTTTACTTTAAGGAACCCTTAAAATCAAAACCACCATTCATATTGTAAATTTCCTAGTCCAAGTCATAGAAAGAACATCATCTAAAGCACTCCCCAAAAACTTGTCAAAGTTTGGGTGACATTGAAAATGACTTGAAAGTCTTTCTCTTTTAGTCTTTTATTTTAATGAAAACTTGGCTTATGAGGGGGACTTCATCACCTCCCATGAGTTCTTTAGGGAAGATTTGACCCATGGTTTCATCTCCAAGAATTGACTTCACTTACTCCTTCTGAGTTTCATATAGGACGTATCTATATTTAGACATCACACTACACTGAGCAAAAAGTAAGATCTAGTGGTTGTAAAAAGGACTAGACCTTTTTACAACTAGCCAATACCATGGTCACCCAATTTCCATGCTTGCATTTTGCATCATTTGATGTGAAAGTCATTGTGCAATTGATTTCCCTAGAAACATTTGAAAACTTACTAGTTTAGTCAACCCCACATTGCCATACCCTTGTTAGGATTTGGATGATTATACTTAGTGTATATTGGTCATTTATCTTACTTGGTATTTTTGAGACTAAAACTTATTTATTTGTTTATAAACCATATCTAAACCATTTTGTTTATATGTCATTATTTTATCTAAAGAGGCATTATGTTGGCCATTTTACACCACACTTGTGCCTTGAAATTTTTGCTAAACTTGTTTGTGTGTGTGTCATTTGAGTTACAGAGGGTAGCGTTATGATACCCAAATCATGTCAAAACATTTTGATCCTTTTGAGTCTTTTAAACATAAAATTGACCACATTATTTGAGTATACTTATGATGTTAGGCTTCTCAATTTGTTTCAAGACTTGTTTACCATTGTATCAAAACCATTTTTCAAACCATGTCATGTATACCATTTAGACCTTTGTCATGTGCCATCATGTTGTTCGATCTTGTCTATCTTGTTTGGTCAAATCCTAGTTTTTAATGTTAAGTTTTAAATTAACCTTGTCAAAGTTTGGATTCAAACATTTGTTGATTTCTATTTAGGCCTCAATTTATGGGGCTGATACACTGATCTTTCTCTTTTGGGTTACATAACTTTGGTTAATCGATTAGCTAAATTTAAAAACTATTGATGGTTTTTTTGTTTAGTACCTATCTTTATCATTATTTATGCCTTTATTTAGGAAAACATAGTCTTTCTTCAAAGATCATTTTGTCTTATGCCTTATGCCAATTGATCATGTTTATGTTTGATTCTGTGTGTTGGGTTTATGTCAAATTTGTTTCCAAACTTGTTAGATTAAATCAAATCACATCATGTCTTTATTTCAAATTTAGATTTTGATGCCATTTGGCCAAAAGTCCTAACATATGCCTCTTTATTTGATCCTAGGTTTTGAATCCACATTTGGAAAAAATACCTAGCAACTCAACCTTTCACTTTCTTAGTTTAGACCTTATTTGGATTACTTTGACCTAGACTTTTGAAATGCTAGCTTTTATTCAAACATTTGACCTTTTGTGCATATGACATTTGACATTAGACATTTGATGTTAGACTATTTTATACCAAGTCTTAGCATAAATCATTTTGGAGATATAGATCCACTTTCAGACCACATTGGAGATATAGCTCCACCTTCGACCAGGTTAGACCAAGTTTGACCATTTATCTTTTGGACATAGTTTTTTAGAGTTTATAAAACTTTAAGCCTTTTTGCTTTAAAGCTTTCATAATTTATGTAGATATGTCTTGTTATACTTATGGTGGAGTCACTTACAATCCAAATTATGATAGAATTACCACACAAAATCCCACTAGGAAACCCTCTAGAGTAATATTTTCTAAGGATTTTTATTATTCTCCCTACAATACTCCATATGGGGAACATAGTCAAAATCTACAAAATCCAAATCAAAACCTTGATTGGTATGAAGAGGCTTGTGAGGAGGAATTTGAAGACCCAACTATAGCTAATATTATTTAGGATATATATCTATACCCTCTTTACAATCATCAGTACATAGAACATAGTCAAGAACCAACTTATGAGCCAACTCATGACTGGGATGATATGGTTTATGACAAATACTTGGATGCTTTGGTTTGTGCAAGAAATCAAGTTCCATGACATCCTTTTGTTATTCAATCATAAAATACCCCTAACCCTCCTTTAGATTATATGAGATATCAAGATCCATAATATCAAATGAATACCATTACCATTTTGAGACTTCATCCTTTGGCTTGTGTAAGAAATCAAGCTCCACAATGCCCCTTCATCATTCCAAGACCTAGTCCTTTGACTTTTTCAATCAATCATGTTACATACCACCCTATCATTAAAATTTTAGGACTTCATCCTTTGGCTCATGTGAGCAATCATGTTCCCCAATGCCCTACCATTATCTAACCATAAGCCATTCCTCATCCAGTGCCAATCCCATCCAAACCTCAATTGATCCAATCCTTCAAAGACCAAGCTATGTTCAAAAATAGTATTTTCCAACTCATTAGAAACCAAGGCCAAGAGAACAAACCAATCCAAAATGTTTTTATTGACTCAACCATTTGTGATAAGTCAACCTATGATGAATCCCCTATTGATCTTATACCAGTTGTCAAGGAGTCTCACTCTGATGAGCTTGTCTTTACTGAGTCACTTCTTAATGATTATAACTACCTTTGGGAAAATCATTACCTTGACCATATGCATGTTTTTCAAGAGCCACCTATTGACAAACCAATATTTAAGGAGTTATCTCTTAACCTTTTTACCATCCTAGAGAAGTCTCACTTTGATAAACTAGTCTTAGTGGATCCTATCATGCCATTACAGGTTGTTACTTATCTAATACTAAACATTTAATAATACATCATTATAACATAGTACCCATTAGATGAAAAATTAGAGTTAGAGTTAGGTTCTATTCTTGAACTGACATTGAATTTACCATTAGAATTTGAATCAACATCAGTCTTAACATTATATCTAGAAGAAGAATATGTTCATGGTTATTACAACATTGGTTATGCATGCCTTGCAAATCAATTTGAATACATTTATGATCCTTCTATGGTTTTTTAAGATGATTACTTTAGTTTTGACAAAAGTTTTAATATCTTCTACAAGGATTGTGATGCCAACACCCATTCCATTACTATTCCACATGCCATTACCATCAACTAAGATAGCCATATTATTGACATTATATCTCCCATAAATGTTAATTAGGATCAATAGAATCACACTTTGTTGAACTGCATCATTGAGACATAACAGTTGAAGAAGAGCAAGGAGGAAAAGACCACATTCATGTAGCAAAAGAGTACTCTCCTAGTGAAACCTTTTCAAAGCCACTAGGGGACAATCAAAGTTAGAACTCAACATCTTCTAGTGAAGCTTTTTTAGAAGCACTAGAATAAAATCAAATTCAAAAGCCAATGTTCATTAGTGAAACCTTTTCGGAGGTGCTATGGGACAATCAAGAAAAATTCATTGGTGAAAACCTCATTGAGGCACCAATAGCTGAGGACAAAGTTTCTTCACTACTTGATGAAGACAAAATCAAAGATCAAATCAAAATAGTTTCCAATCTACAACCTAATTAGATGGTAGCTACTCTCAAGATCAAACAACAATAAAATATGGTGGTCCTATTGAGAGAAAAATTATTTGGCCATGCCACAACCAAAGTTATGTTGAATTTGACATCAACAACATTATGTTTGATTAAAAGTCTTGATCTTTATTTATTTCCCCACCATTACCCTTTCCATTATCATTTACCATTCCATTTCACAATCAAACCTACCATCCATTATTTGTCCTTGTTTACCATCCATAGCCACACTTTCCTTTGTAGAGGATATAAGGATACATTATCTCAATGTTTAAAGGAATCAGAATTAATGACCAATAAAGATCATAAAAGCATTCTTGACAACAAGATCTGCATGGAGTTCTTGATAGAGTAGCTATTTAGTGGAGGTGTGGGCTATAAATTAACATGATTAAGTATTATATCTCTATCATTTGTTGATTAGGATGTGCATCTCCATCTCAAAAAAAAAAATAGAATCATATGCCATTAACCACACCCAGGCCAAAAACATGTACCATAAAATTTCACATTGCCATGCCATTGTCATTGTTATATATCCATTTGTCATTATCACATATTTTTTCTATTCAACCTATCAATTGGGGGAAAACCCTCTTACCATTTTATCCATCCTATCATTCCATTACTATCTAGACCAAAGCCTATTTTTACTCATCCTAACCAATCCTATTTTGATCTTGGTTACTTTGGTTCTTCCTATAATTTTTGTGAAAGGATTCCAATCAAGTTTCAATAATCAATATAATTCATGTCTATAATGATAGTCTATGAAATTAGTGTGACAGTTGATCTAACAAGATATATTTCATCCTATCAAGTTTGTTTATGTGAGCCTGATTATAACTGCTTAAGGGAAAATCAGTGTCTCACCAATATTGCTACTAATTATAATGACCTATGGGAAAATTAGTATCATTGACCTATGCCATTGTATCCTAGTTATAACCTCCTATGGGAAAATTAGGGACAACACTTGTTTATGATGCATTTTTGCATCACCTTACCATTACTATTTTCATTTAACTGGCCATTTACCAAATTTGAGAACATGTTGGGACTTAGTTGGTTTTTCCCTACCCTTTGTGTGGATGGAATTACTATGAATTGAGGTCATTTCAATACTATGTGGGTCATGCTCAATTCATGTTGAGGTCATCTCATTCCCCCTTTCCATATGCTCTCGTCATTTTATGAACAACCTAAGCCATACATTCTCACCTTTACCTCAAAATTCCAAAAACATTCATAACATTTCAAAAATCCAAAATCATTTATCTTGTTTAAGCCTAGTCAGTTATCCTCGATCCACCTTATTGGGGTATGGTCATTATTAGGATGCTTTCTTTTGCTTTATTTTTATGCTTTCTATTTATTTATTTATTTAAATTTGTTTGTTTGTTTGTTTTTTGGTTCACTTTCCTGTTTGTTTACTTTTAGCACTATTGCATTTACTCAAGTTATATGTGTTCATTAGGTGATTCATTGAAAATATTATTCTTGAGTCCATCCATATTCATATGTTAACATTGTCATCATGGTTTTTATCATTGGTTTTTTATTTTCAAGTGTTTATTAGATATCGAGAGTTAGTCCTTATGCATTATTCATCCAAGTCTTCATGGTGTTTTATCATGATGCCTACCATCACATGCTATAGCAAAAATCAACTTCAAGAAGGTCTATAATCAATGGATCCATAAAATTTTCTCCTTAAAACCTTAGAAAATACTTCCATCCCACCCTTGATCAAATTAACCCATTGGCCATTCTATTTGTGTCATTGCTAATCATAACAAGCATCTCCTCATTAGCAGGTATAACTGAATCATTTCTAATGATCAATCTTATTCCTTTATCCATCTATTTCATCACTTTGCACCCACTCATATTTAATCTATATTCTAGATTATATCCTTCAGTTATGCTTGCTAATCATCCCTAACTAGGGCAACATCATCTTTAGCCAATTTATATCCTCATAATGATTATAACAGATATGGGCAAATCATTATTTTGACTTTTATTCTTGATTATAATTTCCTTTGGGCAAATTAACATCCTTTTTAAATCAATGCATGTAGGTATTTTCTCATTTGGATTAATCTCAACCATAGGTTAATTTCACCTTTCTTATTTCTTTTTTAGGGTACATCCATAAACATATGTGATGGCCACTCCCTCAAGGGGGCATCATCATAGGCTTCCCAAAATCATTTGAAGCTTTGTTCTTTAATCATCATATTCTTATTGGCATACATGCCATTTCTCATTATTTGAGAAGACATTAATTTGCCTACAATTTTTAATGCCTTCCCAAATAGGGGAAAACTATAGACATCTAAAACTAGCCACCGATAACCTCCAACCAAGCTTTTGACCAATTTCCACCTAACATACATAATTTGGCCTAAAAATACTAAAGTGAATTAAAAGCTTTAAATTTTACCTATTCTATTACTAATTTTGGCTAAGGTATCACTAAATGGGGTAGTGCAATTTATGGGCCAACTAATTTTGATCATATCATTTTGAGTCAAAATGCCAATTTTACACCTAGGTGATCTAGATTGCTCTTTCCTATCTAATATCTTGCACAAGATACATGCCTTCGTTATTTTTTATTGATAATATCATAAATGGGAAAATGGATCCAATGCATTTGGCATCACATTCTAATTCTAATCCAAACAAATTTTGGACTAATAACAAGACATTCTAATCAATTTGAGTAATTTGTGCACAAAGTGCTTAAACATGCTTAAGATATAATTAATCCAAATCAAGGCCTAATTAATAATTCCATGGAAACTTGTTGAAAACTTGTTTTAAGAAATGAATACTGAGTATTTGCATCATCAGGTGACCTCATTTCTCAAGAAGACATCCTAGGCCATAAATGCCACACATATCGAGATTCATGCCCTCCATGCCTCATTAATGCCCTATATGCCTCTTAATTTCCCTTTTTTCTAATGCCATGATGAGGATAATTATAAACTTAATTAAAAAAATTGAATTAATCCTCAACCATAGATATTCATCTTAGGATGGATGGTTTAGGTTGATTCTAATCAATCTCAAAAATCTATAAATAAAGAGGCCATGAACATCATTTTTAAGCTTAATTTATGCAAAGTTATAATTCAAGATTTGTTCCAAAAGCTTCATGCAAACTAGTGTTACCATGCCAAATTGAATCCAAGCCAAGCCAAGCCAAATCCAAAGGTGCCAAGGAGAGACAGAGGTATCCAAGATTCCATTGATGAGGAATTCATGATTACAAACTGAGCAAGCCAATTGAAGAATACTCTTGGAGCATCAAGGAAGGTAAGAAATGTGTGTTTTATTGTATTTTAGTTATGCTTTGTTCATTTATCTTTCTTCAGTAAGGTCACCATAGTAACTAGGCATGAAGATGTTAGTTTTATGTGTTTTTGATTTTAATTCATTCACTAACATAATAATAATCTCCTCTTCTTAGTCAAATTCCTGGTTCACACCAGGTACCTCTAGGTGTGATTGAGTTTTCAGGTGTGTGAGTAGACCTTATAGGAAAGTGCACATTTCTCAAAGATTTTTTGTACCATTCAAAGTTGAAAAAGTTAAAGTTTAAAAATTAATGGTATATGGATTTTTAGGACTCATGTTTCATGTTAATGAATTTTTATGTTCAATTTAAATACCTAAGGAGTGTTAATCTGGTCATCCAAGTTAGCCATTCACTAATAGGCCTAATGGTGGAAATAATGAGAAATCCAAGTAGTAGTGAGAAGGTGATTAGGTATATGTTATCATGAAATAGGGATGAAAAAAATTTCATGGAGATTTGTTTTTAGGAATTATAATAAATTATAATAATTGATATAAGTTTTGGAGGTCATGTTATAGTGAGCTCACAAGTTGACTTGTTTGGCTTAGTGAGCTTTGTGTACAGTGAGGTTATGAGATTGGTCTACAAGATCAATATTGATATTTTAACATATTATATTTATATCCAATAATTTTATAATTATATTATATTATCATCTATGTGCATAAAATTCAATTGAATATGTCTACATAGGTGTTGAAGATCATTGTCACCATGACTGTGTTTTATGACAAACTGGTAATTTTGGGTAAGCAAGTTATAGTGTTGAGTTTGAGGCTCTGTGCTCTGAGTTGATGTGTATAATTAATATTGTGTTGTTTTTTTTTAATTTAAATTAATAATAATACTTTTTTAAATATTTTAATTTATTGAAAGTGGTTGAAACATTGAATCCAAAATGTCTTGTTTAGTTCTGGTCTAACTATGCATAGTGAGGTCAAAATATTGGTATGCAAAACCAATATTTGACATTATACCTTTTGATTTTTATCTAAGAGTTGTAAATATATGTAATATAATATTTTTAAATTAAAAATTATGATGTAAAGTGTTCTTTAAGATGTTAAATATTAAGTTGTTCATGACTAGGTTTTGGAATGTTCTAGTAGTTCTATGTAGGCTATTTGTAGAGAAGTGTTTGAGTCATTTTGCTCTGAGTAGTGAATTATGAATCATATAGTTATGAACATTAGGTCATTTAGTTTTTTAATATATTATTTTTTTAAATTTTTTATTTAACTAATTTATATTTAATCTCCTATAGTTCAAGATAGACTTTTTGTTGGTTCATAGACCTAATTGTGAACATTACTAATGGCATGCTTCAAGCGGTGATTGGAGATAAAAAGTGTCATGGACATAATATGATATTAGTATGAGTCTATTTTAGTGTCATATGAGTTTTTAATACCATTTTTGGAGTATAAAATTGTTCCAAGGAGATTAAAGGGTAACATGTGCTAATGAAGGCTTGATTGAATTTGGTCTCCTTAAGGCCTAAAAGAAGTTTTTGTATTTCAATTTGTGGATTACCTATTTTAATGTTTGATTCATGTATTAAATGGTTTATAATAACTATTTAAATGGTAATTTAAGTGTGCAATTGTGTATATACAATAAATATGGATATGAGAAAGAGGCTTATATAAATATAAGGCAATTTTAGGCCTATTAGTGTGAAAAAAAACATGCAAAGAATATAACACAGTGCTAAATAGAAAGAGTTCTTGTAAACCATTTTAAAGGGTGTAGATAATTTTTAATGAATATTTCACATAGTTTTTGTGTATTTAAATCAAGTTTATACGACCTAATATATCTTTAAGAGACCTAATTAACCAAAGAGGCAAAGAAGGCAGTTTAAGAAGGATAAGAGTGTGAAGAGATGAAGAGGTGGTCATAATAAAATGGTTGAGAAACAAGGTGTCCTAAAGGTGATCAAATAAATTATATGTGTAATTTGGTTCTAAGCCATCTAGGGGGTTAGTTCCTCCTTATAATTTGGTACTTGCTAAATCCTAGTTAAGTTGGTGCTTAACTAGTTGGGGTTAGTGGTCCATGTGAAGTTGGAGTTCACTAAATTTGGTGTTTGTATTATAATAGTATAGTAAATTTGTATATATCAATGGTTTTTATTCTCCTTGAGTGTTTTACACATATTTTATGTGTTATTGTGTTTCTTTTTTATGTGGATAGGTGTTTATGCTTATGATATCTATATGCTTGTTTGAATGGTTCATAATTGATTAAGGGAAATTAGTAAGAAAGTTTTTGAATATTGATTCACCCCCCTCTCAGTAATTTTTATTCCAAAAAATGAAAACTTTCACCATAATTATATCATAAATTTTGATTTGATTAAAAATTTTGAAGGTCAAAACCTTAACACAAATCATGACAACATAAGATTTGAAGAGTTGGATATTCATAATAAATGAGTTGTATATATTTTATAAATCATGAATAATGAAGGAAGGATATAAATTTCATAAGAATTATCATCTCAATTTTTGCATGACAAATCTTCGACAAAAAATGCAAAGATGGAAAAAATGTGAAGAGCCAAGGGAGAGATGTGTGGTAGTGTAAAATAAAAAATATCAAGTACCCAAGAGGACATATAAAGGTGATGTAAATATGAAGTTTATAAAATAAAGCTATAAATCCAAAACCCACAAATGATGATGAGCTTCCAAGTGATGAAATTAGAACCCATAAAAGTAGAGCCAATAGTGTAATGAAATAAGAAGAAGGAGAAACTAGGAGGACATATAGATATCGCATGGTATTTTTTATAAAACTTGATATATTTTTAGAGCAAAGAAAACATTGGATACATAGCTAGAAAGGCATGAGCCTAAATTTGAATTCCCATCTAGCCATCAAAATTGGCATGAGAATGAGAATAGATTGTGCATATCATTTGATTTATAAAATAAAATCATAATCCAACTAAATCATGAATAATATGAGAATTGTTAGTGTGGACTATGCATTAAGATTAATCATGAAACATAAAGGAAAAAGTATATGCCTTAAAGAGGAAGGTATCTAACTATATAGGATGTGTCCAGCTAACTATCTTAATGCAATCTCAATTACATTCCTCCATGGGCATTAATTTTTTATTTGGTCTAACATGGTCCTATTATCACTCAATATTTCACCCTATAGATTTTTTTCAAGCCTTCTCTATATTGAGTGAAACATTGGATTACCTATAGGATTATGGGTTGCATATAGCAAAGGTAAACCTCTAGGTTTAAGGGCTAGATCCCTAGATTAGTATTTGATAGATTGTCAATTACACAACTTATTTATTTGGATGAAAAGAGATATAAAGGAAAATTAAAATAACCTATTCTAATAAGGTGATATAAAAAATTGATATTCACTAGACTATCATGACCTACACTATGAAAGATTGTTCACAAGATTGGATTCAAACTTATAGATTACTCTAACATAAGTATTTCAAACATGTAGGTGATATGTACTACACTTATCAAGGTGAATGCACAAAAGGACTAATAATAGACACTAATTATACTCCTTACACTTAGATATACACCATAACACTAACTAAACTCCATTTGACCTATTAGAGATTGAATTACATTTTCATAACATGAGAGAGTAAAACAAGTGCAAAGATAGGTGGTTATAACTTATCATTCGTATTTTCACTACTCCACACACTTAAAAAAATAATTATAGAATTAAAAATAGATTTAAATCTTTATTAAAATTCAAAAATTAGTATTCAAACTAGTAGGGCTTTGTCAAACTAGACATGGATTAGATATAAATACCAAAAAGGCTTGCATATATAGAGCATAGGGGAGGAGAAATAAGAATAGAAGATAAAGAATCATAATTCCAAGTGTCAAAACCTATAAAATAGTTAAAAATAAATAAAATTAAGTTGAAAATAGGTAAATAAGGTGTCATGGACAAGTGTCCATCAGGAATGTGTCATTCTCCCTCAAGTTGGTGTAGAGACTCTTCATGTTCTTCTTTGAAATTGCTTTTGGTGATGAGTTCACTTGACTATTCTAAGCCAAATTAGGAATCGTTGACACATATGCACTATATTAATAAGTTGGAATATTAATTGTGACAATAATTATATACTCTTCAATTGATGAAATCCTCATGGACATTTCTTATTTACTCTCTAGTAGCCACTCACTAGCCCTTATAGACTTGTCTTCACATTTATCACTCAATTGACTTGTAGTTTCTCAAATAAATTTCCTTAAAAATGTGATATACATCTCATCAGACCATCTTTGCCTTTTAGTCTATCATATGGACTTCAATTAAACTCAATACAACACTTATCATCTTTCTCATATACATTCACTCTATCTTCTCACTATGCTAACCCACACTACCTACAATGAATGGTCTAGTAGAGATGTTTTCATGAAAAACCATGGTGATATTTGAGTATGAGGGGTTATATTAAATATATACACACCTTCCATATTGAATTTCAACTATCCATTCCTTTTTACACTTGTCAAATACATCAAATCTTGAAAAATAGACTGAATTAGGCATGTACATGTAAGTGATGGTATGGAAAAAATGAATGGTGAGGAGCATAATATAGTTACACAAAGGTAAAAAAAAATTAAAGGACATTTAACTCCTTTATGCATATCCTTTCATGTTTTCTCCATTGGGATCAAGTAACGGTTTTATGAAGGTTTTAGGTATCTTGGTTTCCTAGCAATGATTCATAAAGGTTAGGCATCCAACCCATAAAAAAATTAAACAAATTAAAATTTCATGACCCTCCTCAACTACCCCTAGGTGATTTAGGCACTATGAAAACTGTCCATACAGATATGAGCAATTGAAGATGGCTCTCGAGCTCTTTCTAGGCATTGAGAGTAAGCTTGAGACCAAACTAGGCAAAATTGATCAATTTGAGCTATTTCCTTGAAAAATGATAATTATTGTAGATTATAAACTCTAAAATAAAATTAATAAAATGGCTTAAAAGGATCATGTGGTCAAGTGAAATAAGTTATGCACCCTGAGGTTTTAGGTCTAGTTCTAGGCCTAATAGGTATGGAGTGTGAAATTAGGTATATGGATACATGTGAATGTTTAAAATATATAAATATGATTTTTATACCTCCTAAACATTCATATAAAACTTTAAATTAATTATACAGTGCTTCAAGACTTGCAATTTGGTTCTGATAGTGGAGTGTCATCTGTCTAAGATAAAATAGAGGGAAAATCCCTTATTTTTCTAAACAAAGTGAGATTATGGATAGATTTATTAGGTAATTAAGACAAAATTAAATAAATTTAATTATTATAACACCCTTTTAAATTCCTTAATACTTGAAATCCCTCAAGACTAGCTTCTCAAGCCTAGTGATTTTGCAAGGTTTTAAATTGACTATATGTTGAGGTTTAAAACCTAGTTTTTGATCTATCCCCTTGAATATTATAATAACATGAATATGTTTTGGATAATTTTGATAATGGTTTCAATTTTTTCACCCACCTTATACTTCTACCAACCTTGCAAACTGTCTCTCTCTCTACTAGCCTAGGCTAGTCTATAGATTGAGTCAAACTATAGGTGGTAATTTAGGAGAAACAAGAAAGAATTTAGGTGATGAACTATGTCAAATCACTATAAATAAAATCCTTTTATGAATCCTAAGTTAATTATATAATATCAAACCTAAATGATTATCCATGCTTTCAGGCCATGCTTCTTATCTTTCACCATCAATACACTGTGGGCCTATAATTAAAATGTGGATGTTTCATTTGGGGAACCATGGGATTCCTGTAGGTGATGATGTATGCATTAACACTATAATTCACCCTATTTTATCTTTATTGAGGTAAATAATACCATTCCACACCTATATGAGCTCATATCATGCCTTGAGACCAACATCTCACTCAGTATTATAGGTCATTATTGTTTCAATTTCATTTTAGCTCAATGCACTGTAGCTTTCATTGAGTGTTTTTAGTGGGAATTCTACTGGGTTTAAATCACTCAACCATAACCTTATATTGATCAAATAAATTCTCTTTATGTCAATATACTATCTCTAGGCTTGGGCTACAAGAGAGGAACTATTGGCCATTTTTGGCCTACATACCAAACTTGCTTGAATGCAATGTAGTTTCCAAAGGATCAAGTATGGAGCAAGGCTTGGATAGGATTTATAGAATAAATTAATAGACCAAAGGGATATTAAATAATTCAATGATTTTGAAACACTTTGAGCTTTCTTATAAGTGTATCTTGCCAATTTATAAGGGATAGGTCTATAATTGCGAAGAACAGGTATTTGAATAGATTTTCATAATTTTTGAGACTTCAAAGAAAAGCTAAGTGTCAAACCTTTTTGGGTAAATATTTACTTAGGAAATATTTAAACATTTCATTTTGCTAAGTTTATTTCAAGTCTTTTAGGCTAAGTGTTAGTAATTGTTTTGAACAGTTTGTCTTAAATAAAAAGCTCAAAGGAACATTCTCTCAGAAAGTGTACCAAAAAAAAAGCTTGAAGGGTCTTTTTTCAGCTAAAGTGGTCCATTAAAAAATCCCAAAGGGTATTTCTCAAGATAAGTGTCAGATTTATTTCAATAAAATTGTCTATACAATTTTCTTGAAGGCATAATTCTTTTAGGGAAAATGTTTTCAAATGTTCCAAAGGGCACCTATATAGGAAAGTGGTTCGACAAAATTTCTAAAGGGAATGTTTTGTAGCATAGTATCCCAAACACTCTTTATGAAGGGTACCTTTCTCGATAAATTTTTTGAGCATAAAATTTGAAGGGTACTTTTATTTTGGGAAAGGGGCCAACACAAAAGTTCTAAAAGGTCACTTTTTATACAAAGTGTCCTAGACATTTTTTTTGAAGGGTCATTTTCAAGCAAAAAAGCTTGAAGAAAAAGGTTTAATAAAAAGGTACAAGGGCTGAAAATTCTTTTAGGAAAATTGTTCGAGAAAATTTTAATGAAGACATGAATTATTTCAGAGTTTTTATATTGAGGCAAAAGAATAAGGATTATTTCTTTTGGAAATTTTGTCTAAGATGGAGTTCCCAAAGACATGATTTCTTTCAGACATTATTTCTACAAGAAATTGTTCAAGGAAAATATAAGGAAAGAAATTACTTTAGATAAAGTGGCTAAGACACAAATCCTGAAAAAAATGTCTAGCAAAAGGTCTAAAGGAAATATCCTATGGAAAAATTGATTCAGACAATTGTGTAAACATTAATTTTAGGTAACAAGAAATAGTTGTTTTATTTCAAAAGTCTAGGGTAGTCCCACAAAAGTTAAATTCAAGCAAAAAATATGACTATTGGTTTTCAAATAAGTAGTGACAATTATGTAGATGTAAAATACATTCACATAGATGTTAATGCTCAATCCCCAACAAATAACTATTGAAGTTTAAATAGCCCATTGATGGTTATATGAACGTCAACCTTAGTCCCTATGAAGTAGCCATTGTAATTCAAATGGTAAGATCCTAAAGTGTGGGTTCATAAAGAAGACGATCCAAAGATGAGTAGTGATTGATAGTTTATGGGCCTAGGAAAATAAATGGATTACATTCAATCATGGATTTAGATCCAATGGCATGTGAGTGAGGCAAAAGGTCAATGATCTTAGAGACCACCATGTGGCATAAGTATGGGAGTAGATAGACTAACAAGTAGATATATGGACCAAATGTATAGGTTTCAAGTGTTAAAAATGCCTTGGTTTGGGCATAAGATTTAATGACACATGTTTAACCTATCAGAGGGATCTGACAGAGTGAGCAAAGGTCAATAAGTCAATAGAGCCTGATTTGGTTTTTTGATAACCAATTAACAAAAGACTGAGCTAGAACATTTTTTAAATAGGTTCAATAGGGTAGTTTAACTCTGGTAAAGCAAAGGAATGGACTTGATTTGGTAGAAAATACATATAACCAAGCTTTATCTTGACCTCAATGGAATTAGGATAAATAATAAGGATCAAGCATTGCCGAAAAGGCTCTATAAAGATAGATTAGGTATTTTAGACCTTATATAGATTAGATGTTAGTAAGTTGATGGCTAAATGGGACTAGGCATTGAGTAAAGTATGGATAATTATAGGAAAACCAATGACCTTAGATTAGTTTTCCATCTATAAGATAGACCTATGATCTTAATATGAAAGGAAAGCATACAAGTGACTAATGCAAAAGGTTTTCATCCTTTTTCATGGCCATAATCTCAATAAATAGCCACCTAAAAAGCATGAAGCCATGATTTAGTTAAATCCATGAGTATGAGGTTTTTTCCTCAAGAAATATATCACATGAAGGATCAAATAAAAGGTCTAGTGTTAGAAACTACAACTAGGAGTATTCAGTGCATCCTCCAAACCTTTGGGGATTTTATCACTCAACAAGCCATGGATAGTGTCTTGATTGATCAAAAAAGTGACAAGGTTTTCATTTCCAAAGGATCAAGGTAGTGGCTCAAGTTAAATTAATTATCCAAGACAAAATTTTCTCTTTCTAACAGCATGCTCCCACATCCTTTCTTCTCTCTTTTTTGTCTCCTGTATAACCTAGTCTCATTCCTGTTGTAGGGGTTCTTATCTTTTAGAATTTAGCATTTTATTTTTTGAGAAAAGGATAATAATAGAGAATCTTAAAGATTGTTCTCATTTGATATGGTTAAATCCTATACAAATATTGTAAGAACTTCCTTTTGAAGTAATAGGATCAATTATTTGCCTATTTTTTATCTTTAATATGTGCATAATATGCTTGTGTATGGTAAATTCATGAAGGAGATTCTTCCTAGTTTATTGTCCTTATGCTTACCTCTTTGAAAGTGTTTTCAAACTAAATTGTAGGTCTAGACTAGTGTTCCTTTTAGAACCTCTTCTATGAAATATTTATGAAACTAGTGAGATTGTGAGATTGAGTAAGCCATAATTGTCTTTTGTTGATCTAGTGTGTGTTCAAGCTTATGTGAGTGCTCATTTAAATTTGGTGTATCACCCTTTTATCTTTCTTAGGAGCCTTTAACCATCTTTATAACCTTTTTCCCTATGAATAATTATTTTAGTGTTAGTTTAGGTGAGCATCAAAAGTAAATTGGCCTTCTTCAGAGGTTCAAACCCAACATAGGTTACCCATAGCCTAGAATTGTCCCAATATTATATCTTATTTAGAGAGAGCTTGAAGAACCCTCTCCAAGGGTGTAAATTAGGTCTATAATATTTTTTAGCATTCTTATTGGGACACACTTATTTTAAAAGGAAGATTGATCAAATTTGGTATTAGTTTAATCAAACTTATAGTTGTTAAGCTCCCAAACAACAACATCTAGTGACTCTAAAAGGAATAATCAACACTCTAGTGAAGATAAGTAGCTTCATTTCATGACAAATATGACAAAAAGGTCAACTTGAATATGTATTCCTTTTGAATTTGTTGAACTACCTTTAAATCAAAAAAAATATTAAGGTTTGATAATACACATTCATATCAAGGAATTTTTGCTACTAGGTCATTTCAAAAGCCTACCCTTGTAAGAAGACCTTTATTAACCCCTTGCATAGCCATGGTAGTCCCTAAATTTTTTTTGGATTTTAATGGCCAAAGCCCTCTAGGCCTTACTCATTAGGATCCTATCATGGTTACAGCCCTTAAAAGTATTCTTTATTACACTGGATACCAAGCTATAACACCCTCTGAGTAACTCATTGACACATATAACTTTTACAATATCCATAATGTCACTAATTATAATATAGATATTAGGCTTTTATCTACTTATTTTAAATGAAATGCCCTAGATTGGTATAGAGGCCTAATTACCAATTACATTCAAATATGGGACCAATTAGGGGAAGCCTTGTGTAAAATATTTGAGGACAAAAGTGATCATTTATCACTTGCAGAGAAAATGACTACCATTTCAAGAGCTCCTCATGAAGTCATGCAAGACTTAAACATAGGGTTCTAAAAAACTTGGGACAGAATCCTACTTAGAGTTTGACCAACCCCTAACTTTGCCTTCTTATATTATTAAAAGCTTTAAATAGTGACATAGAAGTGATGATCCAATCTATTCCATATGCTTATGAGGTATTCATCAAATCATAAAATTATCTAGTTTAAGCTAGAAAGCTTACATCCAAACCACCAATGCCCTTATTTCCTAAACTTAGACCACCTCCTATTTGTATCCCTCCACTGGATGTCATGCCTCCTACACCAACAATTGTTGTAATTCTTATACCAAAATAAGAGAAAGCTTCTACTAGTGGATCTAGTGATTTAATAGAGTAGAATAACTTTCAAGAGCTCAAAAACATGTTTCAATCCTTGGGAAATGAGCTATTAAATGTTAAAAGGCAATAAAATTCCAACAAGCCTCATCAAAGTTTATATTAGCCTTAACAACAAGCCTTTAAAATAAATAGGCCACCATATAAGGGGAACCACCAAAGCTAGGGCCAAGGTCAAAACCAAGGAAAAGGGTAGCATGGCTAAAATAGGCAAAATGACTACAATCACAATGTACTTCCAACTCCTTGGTCCCAATTAAAAATAATATGGCTCAAGAAGCAGAGGGTACCATGCCTTAGAACCAGTCCTTTCATCAACATATTATCCCAAATATTAACCTTAACCAATCATTCAATGATATATGGCATCAAAATACTAATTTTAGATACAAATAATCTCTCATGGCCATAAATGCATAGGTACCTATGATGACCAAGCCAAAGGAGCCTTGATAAGGTTAATGGTCTAATCAGGGACCAAATCAACTAGATGATACAATGAGGAACTCTGAACAAGAAGAGTGTTATGCATCCAACCAGTAGGCTAGTTCTAGCCAAGCTTATATTATAATGGTGGCAAACACAAGATTCAAAATAAGTAACATGGATGGTAACTGAGAAGTAGTCAAAGAGCTTCCAACCATTACTCCATTAACAAAGCCAAGTGAACCTGTTATCACTCCAAAGATTCTAGTACCTCTAAAAATTCAAATCCAAGGGGAGATTTTTGTGTCCCAAGGTTCACGAGTTTAACAAAAAACATTGGTAGCTCCCAAATCATAAGTAAAGGTTGGTGGTTTACCCATAAACATTATTTAACAAATGAAAAATTCAAATGTGAGTGTGCCCATGTGGGATATAATCTCTATGCCTAGCTAGGTAGACATCCTTCAAGAAGGACTATCAAAGATTAATGTTAAAAATAAGGTGAATAAATTTCTCACCAATTTAGCCAAAAGGCCTCATGAAGGGCAATTAGGTAAAGAAACCAAGCCTCCTCCCTTCTATATTTCAATAATCATTGGTAACTCTATGGTGCATAATTGTTTGGTGGATAGTGGGGCTATTACCTCAGTGATGTCAAAGTCCATAGCTGATCAACTTGGTCTAAAATATGAGTCACCATCCAAAAGAGTGTTATAACTTGATGGTTCTTCTACCAAGCCATCTGGCATAATCATGGATCTCAATATGACCCCACAAGCTTGTCTTAGCATCTTGGTGGCTCAAATGTATTAATAGTAGATATGCATCCTCGATTTGTACTATAATTATCTAAAGAGTTAACAACAAATATAAGGGGCTATCTTATAGTAGACTAGTCTTATATGGCATTTAAGACAAGGTATGGGGTTAAAGTGTCAATCGAATTTGATCCTATTACATAATTCTATATAGATCCCTATGGGTTAGATAATGTCAACATCAATTACACCATCATTAATGAATATGAATTTGAAATGGGGAAGGAGATGAACAGTGTCTATTATTTGCATGAAGAAATTCAACCTATACTATTCCTAGTGGTCTATGGAAGTTATTATTTGATGGCTCAAGGAGCAAGCACAGGGTGGGTGAAGGTGCCATACTAATATATCCTTCAAATGATAAGTAATTATCTTCATATTAGTTCCAATTTAACTACTCCTACAATGTAGTAGAATATGAGGGTCTCATCCATATCCTTCAATGGGCTAATTAGATATTATCAAGAAATTTTAGGTCTATAGGTATAGAAAATTAGTTTTATACCAAGTCAAAGGTCAAAATGCCACTAAAAACCCTTTAATGAAGTCCTAAAATATAGTGTGGGACCTACTTGAGGACATTGAGGCCTTCAACATCCAATTAGTTCTGAGAGGCCAAAATCATCATGTTGATAGTTTAGCAACTATGGGGGCTCATTTTGACATCCCTTATGAATTTAAAATGACCAAGGTTTAACCACATGTCAAAGTGGTAATAAGACCATCAATTCTGGATAACGAAGCTCACTAGCAGGTCTTTGAAAATGACAAATAGATTGCATGTTTTTTTATGACAAGAATCAGAGTTTTCCTCCCTTAATCAAGAAAAAATTCAAGATCAGTATGGGGAGCAGATTGTTCAATTAAGGTTCAATAAGCTTATTAAAGGGCTAGTCACCCTAGAAGGCCTCTTTCATAAAGGGGACCATATGAGGAAGGATAAAGTAGTGATGTAAAATAATGAAGAGAACTATGAGATATTTCTTATCTTTGAAGATAAGTTCCTCAAGATTAGAAAGGTAAGTACTAAATATAAAAAGCATGCTTTCATAGAGCTCTATAAGAAATATGCAAACATATTTTCTTGGAAATATATTGACCTAAGGGGATTTGATCCTAATTTAGCCTAACACACAATAAATCTAGAGGATAATGCCAGGCCTATCAAGAAAAATCAAAGGACCATCAATCCCAAGATTAAAGAGCTCATGAGAAAGGAGTTGACCAAGCTTATTGAATTTGAGATCATCTTCCCAATCAAACACTCCTCATGTGTAGCTAGTCTAGTACCTATTACAAAGAAGAGTGGGTAGATTAGACCATGTGTGGACTTCAAGGATCTTAATAGGGTCTCTTTAAAGGATCATTACCCTCTACCATTTATGGAGCTACTCCTACAATTAGTTTCTAGTTTAGAATGCTTCTCTCTCTTAGATGGATATTCAGGTTGTAACCAAGTGCTAGTGAGAGAAAAGGATAGTATAAGACTACCTTCACCACCAAGTGGGGGACATTTTCTTATCATAAGATTCCTTTTAGATTATCCAATGTTGGGTAAAACTTTAAAAGAGAGATGGGCATGACATTTTAAGGACTGATAAATCAAATGGTGTTCATCTACTTGGATGAAATTACAATCTTCTCCAAGAATGCTAGTGAGCACATGGACCATCTGAGGCTAACATTCCATAGGTGTAAAGAGTATGAGATCTATTTAAATCCCTAAAAATGTGTGTTATTTGTGCTTGAATGCAAACTACTGGGTCATATTATTTCAAAGTAGGGATTATCCATTGATACTAATAGAGTAAGTGTTATCTTAGCCTTATCTTTGCCAAAACATAGGAAAGGGATCCAGAGCTTCCTTGAGAAGATCAAATTTATGAGAAGGTTCATACCTAGTTTTTCAAACCTGGTCAAGCCTATCACCACCATGTTGAAGAAGAGACAAGTGTTTGCTTTGTCAGATGAAGGAAAGGAAGCTTTTGAAGCCATCAAGTAGGCCATTTCCCAATCACCATCACTCTTGAATCTTGATTTCTCCAAGGACTTCATCTTGTACACCTTTGCTAACATTAATAAAATATCAACTATGTTGATGCAAAAGAATGGTGAAATAATTGAGCAACTAATTGCCTTTTTTAATCAAGGGATGGAAGGATATGATTTGAGGTATACTTTCATTAAGAAGTAAGTTATTTCATCCTTGAGAAGCCTCAAGAAGTTCAGGCCCATGCTCTCCAATAGCAGGATCCATATTATGGTGTGTCATCTTGGAGTTAGGCATTTCTTCCTTAATAAGGTTTTGAATGAGAAAAGAGAAAATTGGATCACAAATGTCTTGGAATATGAGGTAGAGATCAAGGTCACCAAGTTGGTCAGATGCAAGGGCTTGTGTGAACACATGGTAAATGACTTCCAAGAAGATAAGGAAGTTATTTTGGTGACCCAAGACAACTCATAAGTAAGTATACCTTCACTTTAAAAGATTTATCTTCAAGATATGGCTCACTTCTTGATAATATGAGAATGCCCCTAAGGTTTAGATAGATCCAAAAGAAGTTATTTTAGGATTCAATCTATACCTTATGCATTAGTTAACGGTGTTATTTTTAAAAAGGACCTTAATGGGGTACTCCTTAGATGCATAGATGATGACTAGGTTACCAAACTCTTAGAGTAGTTCTATGATGGACCTATAGGAGGCCATTTTGTACCAAATACTACAACATTCAAGGTGATGAAATTTGGTTATTACTAGCCCAACCTCCTCAAATATGTCTATGCATGGGGAAGAAAGTGTAAAAAATGTGATATATTCAAAGGTAAATAGAGATTGATAGCCTTTCCCCTCAGCCCAATTTAAGTGGAGAAACCTTTCATGTAGTGGGGTTTGTACTTCATTGGAATTATTAACCCTCGATCAAGTGCAGGGAATAAATGGGTGATCACTGCAACTAACTACTTCACTAGGTGGGTGGAAGCCATTGCTTTGAAAGAAGATAGTAATGATGTAGTTTTGGACTTCTATGATAGACTTATGACTATATTTGATTTCCCAACCACAAAAATTTTAAATAATGGATTGGCATTCTTTAGTATGAAGACAAGTGAGTGATCTCTCAAACTAGGCATCTAACTCAACACCTCTTCCAACTACTATCCTCAAGGAAATGGGTTAGTTGATTCCATGAACAAAAACTTGATCAAGATCATTAAGAAGACTATGTATAACAATTAGAGAGAATGGCATATAAAGCTAATAACTACCTTATGGGCTGATAGAGTGACTCCCAAAGAGGCCATTGTAGATTCTCCATATGTCCTAGTACATGGAAGGGAGGCCAAGTTGCCCATCTCTCTTGAACTACCTACACTAAAGTTAGTTCATTAGCTTGAGTTTATGGAAGATGATCCCATGAATGTGATGATGAGGGATCTCATGGAGTTGGAAGAAACCAAGAATGTTGTTATAAAAACACTAGTGTCACATCAAGATTAGGTCAAGAAATCCTTTGAAAAGAAGGATATGGAAAGGGAATTCAAGTAAGGGGACCTATTCCTCAAATGAGACTCAAATAATGACAAACTAAGAAACCATACCAAGTTTTATAGCTTATGGAGTGGTCCTTATTTGATCCATGGATGCAAGGAACACAATGCATTTTAGCTTGCCCAAGTGGATGGAGAGGTATTACCCATCCTAGTTAATGGAATTAATTTAAATACCTATTATTTAATAACATTTCATCCATTTTAACATAATGTAAATGGTAGAATATATTTATTCTTTCCTCTAAGTGCCTTGTGCACATTTCTTTTTTGTTTTGTTATTTCTTTTTATAAAGTGCCTTAGGTATTTGTTTTGTTTTATTTATTTTTATTTTTATTACTTTAAGAGAGGTTTAACTCAGTTGTAGAGACTAATGAATCCATACCCAATGGACTAGATAATTCAAATGGTATGGGTTTTCAAAGCATAACATGCATGCTTCTGTATGAGTTGTCAAGATGTTGGCCATTTTTGCCCCACATACCAAACTTGCCTGAATGCGATGTATTTTCTTGAGGAATGAGTATAGAGAAAATTTTGGAAAATATTTTTGGATGAAATTAATGGACCAAAGGGATATTATAGAGTTCAAGGATTTTAAAATACTTTGAGCTTGCTAAAGGGTGTACCTTGCCAATTTCTAAGGGATAGGTCTATAGTTACAAAGAGAAGGTATCTAAATAGATTTTCATAATGTTCAAGCCTTCAAAGAAAAGCTAAGTGTCAATTTTTTTTAGGTAAATCCTTACTTAGGAAATATTTTTGGATTTCATTTTGCTAAGTTCATTTATCTTTGCCCTTTTTATTTGTCTAAGTGTTATTTATTATAGGAGATTTGTTTTGGGTCTTTTGAGCTAAGCATCAGGAATTGTTTCAAACATTTTGTTTGAAATCCCAAAGGATCACTCTCTCAAGAAGTGTACCAACAAAAAACATAAAGGGTATTTTTTTAGCCAAAGTTTTACATTCAAAAATCTTGAAGGGTATTTCTCAAGATAAGTGTCAGATTTCTTTTGGAAAAATTATTCGTACAATTTTCCTGAAGGCATAATTCTTTCAAGGAAAATGTTTACAAAAGTTTTGAAGGGAATCTATATAGGAAAATGGTTTGATATTAAATTATTGAAGGTCATGCATTATAAAAAGTGCCCCAAACACTTATTCTAAAGGTTAATTTTTTCAATAAATTGTCCAAGAAGAAAATTCGAAGGGTACTTTTATTTTAGGAAATGGGCTAATGCAAAAGTATTAAAGGGCCACTATTTAGACAAAGTGTCCTAGACATTTTTTTTAAGGGTAATTTTCAAGAAAAAATTCTTGAAGACAAACTTTAAATCAAAATGTACAAGGGAAAACAATTTTTCCAAGAAAATTATCCTAGAAAATTTTCCTAAAGACATGAATTCTTTCAGAGTTTTTGTTCTAAGGCAAAAGACTAAGGATGATTTCTTTCAAACATTTTGTCCAAGATAGAGTTCCTGAAGAAATGATTTATTTCAAACATTTTATCTACAAGAAATTGTTAAAGACAAATATAAGGAAATCAAATTCCTTTGGAAAAAGTGGCTAAGATACAGAGCCCAAAACAAATGTCTAGCAAAAGGTCTGAAGGAAATAGCCCATGGAAAAAGTGATCTAGATAGTTACATAAATGTTAATTTTAGGTAACAAGAAATATTCATTTGATTTTAAAAGTCTAGTATGGTCCTGCAAGAGTTGAATTCAAGCACAAAAGATGATCTTTGGTTTTTAAATAAGAAGTGATGGTCATGTGGATGTCAAATACATTCACATAAACATCAAACTTCAAGCCTTGACAAATAACCATTGAAGTTAAAATATCCCAGTGAGGGTTGCATGAACATCAAACTTAATCCCCATGAAGTAGCCATCATAATTCAAATGATAATATCCTATAGTGTGGGTTCATCAAGTAGATGATTCAACAATGAATGGTGACTAACATTTTAATGGGCCCAAGTAGCTCAATGGCTCACATTAAATCTTATATTCAAATCCAATGGTGCATGAGTGAGTCAAAAGGTCAAGGAGCTCAGATGCCATCATGTGGCACAAGTACAAGAGTAGATATACTGATGAGAAGATCCAAAGACTAAACACATGGGTTCCAAGTGTCAAAATTTTGTTATATTAGGTATAAGATCTAATAGCACATGTTTAACCTATCAGAGGGATTCAATGGAGTGAACATAGGTTAATAAGTCAATAGAGCTCGAGTTAGTTTGTTAAAAACCAAATAATAAAGGAAAAATAAGGGAAATTTTTTGACTAGGGTCGATAGGATATTTTGACTCAAGCAAAGTGATTTAGATTATTTTAGAAATAATGGAGTTTTAATCCTAATTTAGTTAAGGGTTTTGATTAATAAATCAGTAGATAATTTAGCAATAAATATAGTCTTGATTTGTGAAACTATTTCTCTTTTTTGCCTTTCTAAAAATATAAATAAATAAGAATAAATATAACCTAGCTAGAAAACATACTAAGATGGTTGATACAGAGGTTAAAAATGGCTATGTAGGACTAGGAAGGTGTCATAAACTTGAATCTAGCTTTCATTGGGAAAAAGGATGGGAGCATCAAAAATTGGATGCTTTGGTGTCCAACATTATTGTTTGTTCCTACCAATATTGTCTAAACTAATCATAGAGACCTAAAAAAAATTCATAGTTGTGTTATGCCTGTGTGAGTATACCTATGAAAACTTGAGTGTTGGTCATCAATAAAACTCATTGTGGAGCTGATTTTGTCTTCAAACCCTAACCCTCCATCATGCTTAATAAAACAACATTTGAGTCAACTGAGAAAGAGGGGGGTTAGTGTGAAATATGTATTAAATGTGTAATCCACACCCCTTGTATGGGCATGCTGCTTACATACAAATACTTCAATGAGGGATCAAGTCATATGTCATTCTCCCACCTAGTGTGCTTTGTGCAATAGTGTGATGTGGATGAAAATGCCAAATTGATAGTGTTTTAGGTGGTTTCGGATTGGTATGAGGATTTGAGTAGGTTTATAGTTGTGTTGGGTGAATTTGTGAAAAGAATAGTGAAGTTTGCCTTAGTTATTTTTTTTGTATTCTCGCTTGATTTGTGAGTTTGTTCACCTCCCTTATAAATGAGCTTTGAATTGGATTTTATAGGGAATAATTGGTCATGGGTAAAATGTATTAATGCTAGGCCAAATTAATTAATGATAAGGATGATGAAAATGACCATTAAGGCTCAAAATGCAAATGGATAGGATGACAAAAAATGGAACACTTATCTATGGGGTGTTATATTCTAAATAGGGTGCTCTTATCCTACAAGCTCGAGACTTAGAGGAATAAGATTGGCATGGGGAATATTATTTGCCTAAGGTGGAATGATCATTCAGAGGGTGTTTGATGAATAAAAATGAGAAAAAGGTGTCTAGAAGGCTTGTAAAAGCATGCAAAAAGGACCTATGGATGGGGTGTCATAATCTGCACTTAAACTACCAATTTAGACATTTTATATGACTACATTCCCCCCCCCCCCTTTATTATAGTGATGCATCAAAGTGAAATACTAGGATAAAGGAAAAATAGAAAGTGTACTTGAAATTACTTGAAAGGGTGAATCCCATGAAAATGTGTGATGTTGAGTGTGTATAAAGAGAGTACAGTGTGAAGCATAAATCTGTAAGAGAAAACAAGGAGTAAATAAGTTCTTACTAGACACACTATATATAAAATAAAAACATACAAAGGATAGGTAAAAGAGAGAGGAAGAAAAAGGAATGAATACACCTCATCAAGTATATGAATCAATACAAAATCTATTGTGATGTTGAGTGATGTTGGGTATGTGTTGTACCAAGAGTAATATCATGAATGAAGCTGAGTGCTCAATTCCTCAAGGGTGGCTCAAGAATACAAAAGTTCGCACTTTAGCTCCATCATCACCTAATATGTAGTGAATCTATGTAATCATGCATGTGTTAATTGATGTTTGGACTATGTGTCCAATCCCTCTAAGTAGGTGGCTCAAGAATACAAAGGCTAGCTAGTCCTTTGGCTCCATCACTACCCACTAAGTATGAATTATGAATTGATACTAGTATGAATGTGTGTCATGTGAGATGGATCATGAAGCTCATGAATGATCTATAATCTAAAAATTTAGCATGGATAGTTGAATGTGTACTAAGAAATAATCTAATCTTAGACACTCCAAAAGGATGAGATTAGGCTTATATGAAAGCCACTCCAAAATTGAGAACTAGGCTTATATGAAATCCACTCTAAAATGATGCCAACCACCTGCAGATGGAATAAGGCATGCAACTGCTAAGAATAAATAGGTAATACACTAAACTAGAAAGAAAAGAAGGCAAATGTGCCATGCACATTACCCCTAATCACTAGTGTCCATAACATGGATTATGATCTGGAAGTTGTACCAATTTCCCAATCTAAAACTTAAAGCAAGAGCCTTTATGCCATGCATAATGCCATTTATATCTAGATAATCTAATTAAATTTATACTAAAACTAAAATTTTAAACTAGATTGTATCTAAAAAAATTGTAACTGACCTTATCTTTCTGTCTATTTCTAAAAATTCTAGGTTTTTGATTGTTTGGATAGGAACATTGAAAAGTGGACACTTTGCTATAGGGTATTGTAGTCTGAATAGGGAACTCTTGTCCTTTACTATTTTTTATGGTTTTTCTATTTTAGTCCCTATTTTTTTTTGTTCTATTCTATGTGTTTTGAATTATAATTATTGTTTTAACAGTTCTAAATTTTGATTTTTATCGGTAGAGGGCTTTGATCTTTGTGACAAAACCCTTATTTGTTACCCCATCTTCTAAAGGTAAAAATGAAGACCCTACAATGAATGTCCTAAAAAAAAGAGCCCTACAAGTGTGTTATATTATGAAATACATGATATAGCAATGATGATCATAAATATTTCTCAAGATATAACATAGTTTGTTTTAGATATTGTTAGATCAACAAGGGTATGCCTAGATAGATATAACAATGTAATAACATGCATAATATACTAAAATAAAACTAGAAATATGGTTAGTTGTTAGGAGGGATAGATCATGATGTCCATCATGGCATCTAAAAAGGTAAGATAATGCATGATGTGGATCATGGCATTGTAAACAACTGAGAAGGAAACAATTAAACAAGCATGCAAGGCAAAAATAAAGAAGCATACAAAAGAGGCCAAGGGGCCAAACAAACAAGGGACATGGTGCATGCCACTCAAACTGAGAAAGAAATCATACAAGGCATGTTAAAATGCCCACATACACATACAACTACAAACAATAAACATTTGTATGAGGGCCACAAGCACATACAAGAGTATAAGCAAAGGACATTGGAAAATATCCTAAGGTGCACACAAGTAATAAAATAGGAACTAATAAATCCAATCACATCTAGCTACTCAAAGCAAGAAAGGAAGGCATGTAAATGTTGTAAATACTATTGTATCTAAATGATTAAAGTAAGAAGTGAAAGTATGAAAAATATGTAGTATAATACTTGGTAGATGATAATAAATACACAAGTGTTATATACTAGTCAGTGTTGATAGAATAATCTATGTAAGCTAGTAAGTAATGTACATCAACATGATAAGTAGAGTGTGTGGTGTAGGAATGACATAACTTGGATGGTGTAGTCATGTAGAAGAAGCCCTAGATGAGTAGATATATCAATGTATGTCTCTAATGTAAAAGTAGGATGCCCCCTCAATGGGTGGAGTGAAGCAATCAAGGATCTTGGTGTCACTGCACACACTCAAAGATCAAGTGAAGCATGGTAATGTAGATAAATTGGTAAATAATAGCATAGAAAATTAAAATGTAAGTTTAACATGGTAGTTTAAATTTAAAGCATGGATAATACATATAATCAAAAAGTTTTTGGTGTTTTGATATGTTATTTTTTTTGGTATTTTGAAATATTGTATTATTTTTAGTGTTTTGAGTTGAACTATGTAAAATTAAGCAAAAAGACATTATGTACAAGTAAGTTGAGAAATTATGTACAAGAAAGATTGAGAAGAAATGATACTAACTGATGGGTCTCATAAAATAATCCCTATCATAGTGTCCTATATCAAGGACAGGGATCATGCGTGATTGTGAAACATAATGGAAGGGCTGAGACTATGACTCTAAAAGTTATGTATGTTATAAGTGCTATGAAATATCTATAGTGAAAAATGAATATGGGATCTCCCTATAACTCTAAGAAGTAGATATAATTATGGGGCTCTTAGGGACCCATATGGTAGTAAAAGAAGCTCTCTAAAAATGTGATCTATGTGTAGAGGTATGAGACCTCAATGATACTTCCCTACGTGTGAATATTGTATCTATAAACTATTTAGATTCCTAAAACTATCATTGATGTAGTGGTCACTATAATAGAGTTCTCTATGGAAGTGTAAGAACTCTCTGTGCTAGTGACGGAGGCCTCAAATTTATCTGAATTTTAATTAGAGGAAGAAATGTAACTAGTGGAGGAGCTGAAACTGGTGTCTGAAAAGTAGGAGATGGATTTGAAGTGGGGAGTGGTAACTCATATAAAACTCCACCAACTTTAACAACCTAATTATCATGAATGTATTTCACATATCTATGAACTATAGAAGGTATTGCATGAAGTTTATAGATCCATTGTTGACCAAGAAACATGTCGAAGACTCCTACACTAGGAAAAATAATAAATGGCATGGCCACATGTGTTGGACCAACTTGTAGAGGAAGTACAATCTCACCTAATGAACTTTGTATGTGTCCACTAAATTCACTGATAATTATGTCTATCAAGGTGATATCCTATTTTTAATATCCCAAATGCTGAAGTAATGTCATAATGCACATGCTCACACTGGATCCATTGTTTATAAGAACATTATGAATGGTATGGTGATCAATGTAGGCTCTGATAAAAAGTTTATATTAATTCAAATCATCCTCAACTATCTTTTTCTCTAAGAAAGAGATTGAATGTCTATCTATAACTCTAAAATTATACACACCAATCATGTTTCTTAAAGGATGTGACTCAATTGAAGGTGCTTGGTATGTATCTAGTGGAGGGTGTGTATGATATTCATGGTGAACACTTGATGTGCCCCCTATCTCCTATTCAAAATGCTATGGGAAAGGATTTAAGAAATTTTTTAGATCCTTGTCCTACATTTATTTTGCCTGAGGAGGTTCATTTAGAGTGCTAAGATAAATAAGGTTACCATATATCAAGTCATGTATCTTGTGTCACAAACTGATGCATCTATTTTTTGTGTGGCCTAGTGCCCTGTGAAAATCATAAAATTCATTTTGATCATATCCATGTAGGAGGGGCTTTATCATATCAATTTTTTAAATAATGGGAGACATAGAACATTGCATTCTAATAGATACTATAAGAATCTATCTAGAGATACTGGTAGATTGGTAAAATCTCACTAAAGAGGTACTGATAAAACCACTCCTTGAGGGGGCTCTAAAGCTATAATAATTTTAGGTTAATTTTGATTTTTTCTATCATTAACCTTTACTTTATAGGGGACTTTATTGTTACTCTTATTTATTATTTATGATATGCGTGTGTACTTGATTTTCCCATTGAAATTAATTTGAATTAAATTTCCCTTAGTGATGACATAACTTAGTGAAGGAAGAAAACTTTTTGAACATTATTGACTCATGCAAAGCTAGAAAAAGACTCTATTTGAAGAGATCTTGTAATTCTTGATTGACCATGGGGATAGTCATTTTAGCCAATAGAGTCTTATATCTAAGAACATAATCTATGAGATGCTCATTTGACCTTTGTTTATATTGTGAAACTTGGTCATAAGAAACCTTTTCACATATGTTAATGCTGAAATGAGCTAGGAACATGTTAGCTAAAGGACTGAATGCTTTGACTGACTGATTTGGTAGACTATAAAACCACTATAGAGCATAATACTTTAAAATCTATGAAAATAGATTGGTTAGTAACCATTTATTTTTCACATAGTCAAATCATGTTGCATGAAAATATCTCAAGTGTGCCTCTAGATCACCCTTGTGATCATATACAATGAGCTTGGGTTGAACAAAACTTGGTGGTAAGGGTGTAGAAGCAATATGGCATGCCAATGGTGTATGAAGTAGAGAAAAAGAGTCCAAAGCCTATGTTTCTCTAGATTCACCTTTCTCAATATGTATCACCTTGGATTGAATAGATTTAATCTCTTGTACAAGTTAAACCATATCAGGAGGTGAAGATGTACTAGTCGTAACTAGTGGTGCCACATAGGAAGGTTCGACTGTTATAGGGGGTTATTGAGACATAGTTTCCCCCATAGTGTCATTTGAAATTAGTTATTCTATGGTTTGAGGGGATTAACCATTATTTGTTTTTTGTTTTTCTTCTTGTATTATTTTAAGCATATCAAGATTTTTAGTTAAAAGGTCTTGAAGTTCCCTCTTATTAGTTTCGTCAAAGATAGTATATTATGCCATTATTAAAGTAAGAAAATAAAGTGAAAGTGGATTGAATTTTTTGTAATAAGTACTAATAATAAAAATATGATGGAAGAAAAGTAATGAATAAATGAAATGTAAAGTCATAAAAACAAAAAACTAGAATATGCATAAAAAAGACATGAAACTCAATAACATGTAAGGTGATACCTCAAAAAACATAGGAACCTAGTATATTCTACTAGGGTTTGAAAGAAATGATTTTAAAAATTAATATGGTGAATTTTAAAAATTTAATGTAAATTTTTTATTTATATATGTAGTAAAAATTAGAACAATATTGCTAAAATTAGCAAGGAATTTTCCCTAGGGTTTATGTGTGTAAATGAAGTAAGTCGGGTTCACCAAATGATTTAACTTATTTTGGGAATAATAGAATTTTATTCCTATTTTAGTTAAAGGTATGGATTAATAAATCAGTATAAAATATAGCAATAAATACAATCCTAATTTGTGAAACTATTTGTCTTTTTCACCTTTCTAAAAATAATAATAAATAAGAAGAATATAACTTAGCTAGAAAATAGACGAAGATGGATTATACAGATGTTGAAAATGACTGTGTAGGACTGGGAAGGTGTCATAAACCTAAATATGGTTTTTATTGGGAGAAAGTATAGGATCACCAAAAAGTGGATGCTTTGATGTCTAATGTTATTATCCATTCCTATCACTATTGTCCAAATTGATCACAAAGACATGAAACTTTCTCTATAGTTGTGATGTGCCTATGTGAGCATGTTTATGAAAAAATGAGCATTGGTCATTGATAAAACTCATTTTGGAGATGATTTTGTCTTAAAACCCTAACCCTCTACCATGCTTGATAAAATGACATTTGAGTCACTTGAAAAAGAGGCGGGTTAGTGTGAAAGATGTACTAAATGTGTAATCCACACCCCTTGTGTGAGCACATTGCCTACATACCAATACTCTAAAGAGTGATCAAGTCATATTAGTTATTCCACCTAGTGTGCTTTGTGTAATAATGTGATGCAGATGCAAATGCCAAATTGATAGTGTTTGAGGTGGTTAGGGATTGGTATGAGGATTTGAGTAGGTTTGCAACTATGTTGGGTGATTGTGTGTAAATAATAGCAAAGTTTGCATTAGTGATTTATTTAAATTCTTGCTTGATTTTTAAGTTTGGTCACCTCCCTTGTAAATAAGCTTTGAGTGGGATTTTATAGGGAACAATTGGTCATGGGTCAGATGTATTCATACAAGTTCAAACTAATTAAGGATAAGGATAGGATGAAAATTGCTATTGGGGCTCAAAGTGAAAATGGATAAGACCATCAAAAATGGGACACTTTTTTATGGGGAACTATAGTCTAAATGGGGTGCTCCTATATTATAGGCTTAGAACCTATCGGAACAAGATTCACACAAGGAATATTGTTTGGCTAAGGTGAAATGACCATTTATAAGGTTATAAATTACTAATAATGAGCAAAAAGGTGTCTAAAAGGGTTGCAAGAGCATGAAAAAGGACCTATGGATGGGGTGTTTTAAGACACTCAAACTAATAATCTAGACATTTTATATTACTACACAAAGCAAAGGAATGGACCTAAATTGGTGGAGAATATATAATACCAATATTGATCTTGACCCAAGTGGAACTAGGCTAAATAATAGGGACAAAACATTACTAGTAGGGCTTTACAAAGATATATTAGGTCTTGTAGACCTAGTATAGATCAAAAGTCAGTAAGTTGATGGCTAAATAGGACCATAAATCGAGCAGAGTATGGACAATGATAGGAAAACCAATGACCTTAGATTGGTTTTTTGTATATAGGATATACCTATGATCTAGATATGAAAGTGTAGCATATAGGTGACTAATGCAAAGGGTTTTTTTACTTATGCATGGCCATAGTCTCGATAAGCATCCTCTTGAAAATCATGAAGCCATGATTTAGTTAGATCTATGAGTATGAGGTTTTGTCCTCAAGTGATAGTTGGCATGAAGGATCAAAGAAAAGTTCTAGTGTTGGAAAGTACACCTAGGAGGATTTAATTCATCCTCAAAACCTTTGGGGACTTTCTCACTCAACAAACCATGGGTAATGTCCTGATTGATCAAAAAAATAAAAAGGTTTTCATTGGCTAAGGAGCAAGGTAGTGGCTTAGGTTCAATTAATGACCTAGGAAAAAGTGTTCTTTTTTTGATAGTGTGATCCCACATCCTTTCTTCTTCTCTCTCTCTTCTCCTATATATCCTGGTGTCATTACCATTAAAGGGGTTCTCAGCTTTTAGAATTTAAAATTTTCTTTTTTGAGATAAGGATACTCATCGAGACTCTTGAAAGAGTGTGCTCATTTGATATCATTAAACCCTATCAAAATATTTTAAGAACTACATTTTGAAGTAATAAGATCAACTCTTTGCCTATCTCTTATCTTTAATCAATGCATAATATGCTTGTGTATGGTAAATTCATGAAGGAGATTCTTCCTAGTTTGTTGTCATTTTGCTTACCTATTTGAATTTGTTTTCAAACTAACTTGTACGTATATAGTAGTGCTACTTTGAAAACATCTTCTATGAAAATTTATGCAACTAGTGAGATTTTGAGATTAAGTAATCCATGGTTATCTTTTGCTAATCTAGTGTGTGTTTAAACTTATGTGAGTATCCATTTAACTTTGTTATATCACCCTTTTAGCTTTATTAAGATCCATTAACCATATTTATATCCCTTTTCCCTATGAATCATTAATTTATCATTAGTTTAGGTGAGCATCAAGAGGAATCCAAACTTCTCTGAAGGTTTAACCCCAACATAGGTTACCCACAACTTGGGGTTGTGAAAATATTATAGCTTAGTTAGAGAGAGCCTAAATAACCCTCTCCAAGTGTAAAAATTATGTCTATAATAGGAACTATTAGTATTACCCATAATTCATTAACTCCCACTAATAGAGGATGCTTCATTACGCAAGATCTTCTTTAAGATAGATTAAGGTAAACTCTCCCTTTAATTAACTTTCTCAACCTTGACTAACTATGAGTGTTAATGAAGGTTATGAGTGTGGATTTGACTATGTTTTAACATTTATAGGCTTTCAAACCAACCTTAAACATTGAAAGGCTCCAACATGAAATTTACATATTTTAACAATCATTGTTTGAACATTCTCACACAGTCCTATATGTGACTGTTTTAAGACTTCTTAAGTGTGCTTGTGTCTTAGGCCTATCAATCCATCAATGGAACTCTTGAATAAAAAATTATAATGGAATAAACATTTACCATGATCTAAGGATACAAACATATGTGTAAAATCATGATCTTGAAGCTACTAATATAAGAACAAAACACTGTAATTGATGAAACAATGTTTGACAGATGAATGGTGTTCACTCTTAGCACAAGGAGGATGGTCTTCATAATCCTTTTAAATTCAAATGTTCCAAATAAATTGAGACCAAAATTAAAATAATGAAAATTCTCTATCAACCTACATACACCAACTAGTTCACACAAATCTATGCAAATGATAATAAAAACTTAGGTGTTGGGGTTATGCAAGCAATTTGGAATCACTGACATTATTAGTGATGGTTCATGAATTAAATACCACAAATAGTATAACTATGTCCATGTATGGAATAAAAAATGAACTAATACCACCCACCAATTTCACTTACTTGAAATTTGCTCCCCCTATCCTACTGACTAAAAGCTTATTGACCTTGCAGACTTGTCCAAGAGAGTGATGAGAGAGATAAGTTGGGTTTTGGTGTTTTTGGACATATTAAAGATTATTAATCCTAAAAATAAATTTTTAATATCTAAAGGGACTCTTCATAAGTCCTCCCACATGCCAAGTATGTCACTCAAGTTGTACAACTGCATAAAACTACTTGTTTTATATTAATATCCTCCTTTCCATGTTGAACCTATCACATTTTTAGTTTCAAACAAATATTTGAAAATTAATGACATTTTATAAATTATTATACATCTTAAAACCTTTTTATTTTGTGAAAATTATGTACAACTCTATTAAATGACCCCCAAAATGGCCGAAGATGACATAAAACAAGATGAACAATTATGACAAAGACTAAACATATTATATGACCTTATTTAAGACCATGCCACACATTTACAACCTAAGAGACCCTATGAAAGTTTGAAATATATAGGGGTTGACCTAATTTGACTTGGGCTCAAATTATTCAATAGTTTGGTGATTTCTTAGGGGTAGCAAGCTAGCTATGCTAAAGACTAGTACCCTTCTCCTATCCATTGCACTATAGATTCATATATATAGTATATTGACATTGAAATAAATTTGAATAGAATTCAAACACAAACCAAAAATAACAAGGAAAATACCAAATGCATAATTTTGCTCTCTAATCACTTAGGGGAAACACATATAAAGACATTAAATAATATAACTAATATACTATATACATAACTAAACTTCATCTCATAAATAGAAGGGATTCAAGTGGATCCCATTTATATGGATAGGTAACTCCTCCCCATTCATTATTTCCAAATTTAAAATTTTTAATTTTTCTTGTAATTGATGATGATGTATGGCCCACTCCACAAAGTATCAAACTTGGTATGTCTTCCTAGATTTGCTATATCTTCATCCCACTTTAGTACTATGCCATACTCTTGGAAGAATCTTGGAGTTGATTTATTATCAAAGGACCTCTTCATTAGCACTTGATGATGCTCCATGGATTTATGATCATTGTCTCTAGTCTCTTTTAACTCCATCAACTTTGTCAACCTCACCTCCATTGGAGTATTTTCAAGAAATTCTAATTGATGTGCTAGCTCTAAGGTAGGAAGTTCTTGGGATATGGATAAGCTATATTCTCTCTCATAAAAAATAAAAAAGGAGAGTTACCTCTTGACCTCTTAGGAGTGATTTTATCATCCCATAAGGTTGTATTCAACTTAGTGTGCCAAGCTCTTTGATTTTTCTCCAAGGTCTTCTTGATAATTTTGATTAGGTTCTTGTTAGTAGACTTAGCCAACCCATTACCTTGAGGATAATATTTTGATGATGTACTCAAATATATACCATTACTCTTTGCCCAATTAGTTATTGTATCACCCATAAAATCAAGTGCATTATCTAAAATGATGGTAGAATTTCTAAACCTTAGAGTAATGCTTTCATAAAACTCCAAGATAGCACTCTCATTGGCCTCATTCAATGCAACTACCTCAACCCAAATTGTAAAGTAATTAGTTGCTATAATAATCCACTTATGGAAAATACTTGATGGATGACTTATCATACCAATTAATTCAAGACCTCATTACATGAAGGTTTAATCTACTTGAATAGGTCTCAAAGGGAGAGTTGAAATCTTTTATTTACCTATAAAAAAAGAACATTGTACACAACTTCTTACCCAAGCATAATAGTCTTTTCAGAGGCTAGGAAAATAGCATCCTACCCTCATGATCTTTATAATTATGGTTCTTGGATATTAACTCATGTTATTCTATCATGAAACATCTTATTCAACACTCTAAACTGGTCATTGGCAATGCATCTCAATAATACGACATTTATATCTCTTATAAAAATTACACCATATATAAGATAATAAGGAATATCTTGTAATTTTAAATCCCTTCTTTTGGATCTAAACAAGACATTAGGATACTCACCACTTTGGATGAATCTAATGATGTATTGTGTCCAACTTTATAGATGTGTGGGATCAACTAGTTGAGGGCAATATATAATAACCAAATATTTTTATTTTGGTTCATGGAGGTCTAAAGATAAGTGTTCACAAATACCCTTACCTCTTACCAACTTGGTCACCTTGATGTCAACATCATACTCCATTACTTTTTTAATCCACCATGCCCTCTTTTCCTTGAGGTCTTTTCTCAAAAGGAACTCCTTGGTACTAGGATGAGAAACCACATGTATAAATTTTTTTAATACTCTTAGAATAATAATGACTTGTTTATCCACAAATGTATACTTGACTTCATAATACTCCAAAACTTGAGTAAATAATGCAATTGGTTTTTTAACACCTTCATCATTCTTTTGTATAAGCATAACTAATATAATATCAAGGTTAGTAAAATAATATAACATGAAATCTTTAGCAAAATTAGGATTTATTAGAGTGGGAGATTTTATAGTTTTTTGTTTAATGTCTTAAAAACTACTCTTACCCTCTTTAGTCTAAGTGAAAACTTGATTATTATTGAGCATGGCTATGATAGGCTTCACCAAAAATTCAAAACCAAGTATGAAATTTCTCAAAAAACTTATCTTGCCCAGGAAACTTTAGAGTCCTTTCTTTTGTAAGGTAAATGATAGGCCTAGACTATCCTCTATCCTTTTAGGGTCAATGGTTAGACCATCCTTGGAAATAATGTGTCCTAGAAGCTTACCTTCATGGAAAAAAAAATGCACTTTTTTGGGTTGAGAGATACCTCATACTACTTGCACCTTTCAAACACTTGACTTAGGTGTTTCATATGCTCATTTTTATCCTTGGAGAACACATTTATTTCATCTAGATATAGTAAAAACATCTCATTGATTAGACCTTTGAAATCCATGTCCATTTCCCTTTAGAAAGTGGAACCAACATTTGTGATCCAAAAATCAAAAGCTTTAGTTGAAATATAATTCAGAAATAAGAAAAATACAATTCAAATAATGCTATCTCTGAAAAGAGATGTTTTATTTATCAAAATTGCAGACCCAAACATATGCTTATCTCTGAGAAGAGATATCTAATTTTTATTTTGGGTTACATCTTCATTTATACATGTTTTGAAGGTGTGGGGAGGATGTGAAAGGTCACCAATCTCGAGGGAGATGAATTGGTTTGACTTCCACAATTTACAACAATACAGAATTCAAGGAATTACTATTTTTATAAACTTACTATTTTTAGACTGCACTACTAAAATTGAAATTTGGGACACTTCCATTGGGTTTTATGGGGTCAAAATTCATTAATCAAAGCTCCATGCCATCTCAAAACATTACCCTCATTATTAGCTTTCTAATAGTTCAAATGGTGAGTCAATTAGAGCTACGGTGCAAAATTTATGGCTCCCAAAAGTTCTGCCATCAATTGGGGTAGACCCATCACCCGAATTGTCATCTGAATTGTTGTCCGGATCAATTTGACAAGCCAAAAAGCATCTTCCTATAAGTAAAGGTCACATATTTTATTGTAAATATTGTCTTGAACTGATCATGTTGAAGAGTTTTAAGTGATGTCATGGTGATGTCATGGAGGTGTCCTAGTGAGTCAATGAAGTGATTTTATAGTCTATCTGAATATGACAAATTGTGCAATGTTCTTGTTCTAGCATGCTTGAAGTATGATTGGTTGATTGTTAGTTTTGGCATGGTTAGAAATATTCAAGGATGAGTATGATGATTTGAGGATGTGAAAAAGATCCCTAAGATGTTTTATATACTTTTAGTACTTTTATACATAAGTATAATTCATCTAGTTGTCCATAGTTTTCATCTAGACACTTTGGGTCTAGTGGCAAAAAATTTGAGTAAGAAGTTTGATGATGTAACCATTGCCAAGTGGGAAATTAGTTAAGGGGAGTTGGTCATATAGTTGTGATAAAATCATTCCCTATTTATTATGTGACATATATTAATTCATGAAATGAAGTGAGGTTAAATATATGAGGATGCAAAGTTGGCTATTCAGATAGAATTCATTATATTCCCATACTTAGCCAAATATGCATGAGGTAAGAAAGAACTGAGTAAGCATTGAATTGATGGTAGAATATATTACACATGTGGATGTTTTAGGATCATATGAGTTTGTATAGTTTTGTGCCTAGTTGTTATGCACCAAATTTTATGTCATGCGATATACTAGGACAAAAGATATGCATGTGCAAAGTTGAGCTCCCAAGCTTATTGATAGTGTTTTCTATGTTCAAAAAGAGCCGAGTAAGTAGTTTGTTGATGTTATATATTACATTTGAGAAGGTTTAAAGATAATATTTATATATGTATGTAATTACCTATATAAAATGATCTTATGTACTAAATTTCAGATCATGTAACTAAGCATAATAAAAATTATGCAAGAGCAAAGTTGGCCTCATAGGCAAGTTCTAAGCATAGTTGGCTCTGTGATAGAATATTTTGAGAAGGAATTTTAATGGTGATATATCTCACTCATATGATGGTTCCAAGATCATTTTTTTATAAGGTTGGATTTTCATATGTGAGGAGATCATATGGTCCAAATTTGAGATCACGCGAGTGAGTGAGGCAAAAGTTGTTGCAGTCCAAAGTTGGCCTTCTAGGTAGATAACAATGGTCCCCATAGTCATTTTTTCAAGAGTTAAAGTTCATGACCAAATGGAGATAAAATGATGCATGGGAGATTATACAAATTGATATAATGGTGTATTTCAAGTCAAAGAGTTCAAAGTGTTTGAGGTTTAACACTGAAAAAAGGTAAAGAATAAGGATCTAATGGTGAGAAAGTGTTCATACAGAGTAATAAAATAGGGTGCATTATTAGTTAAAGACTTTGTTGATCCATAAAGATTGATGGTGCATATTGAGTCAACATTTCAAGAGTACACAAGATGGTGTCAAAGTGACTAAGGTTTAACATTTGAGCATTGGCACTTATGTGTTAAAGATTGATTGTGCATGTTTAATCTAAGAAGCAAGGACATGAGATGCAAGAATGGTGTTCAAGGTTTAACTATGACCATTTGCATTTGAATATTTGAAATTATGAAGGAAAGACTAATGTCTTATTTTTGGGCCATAACTATTGATATAGGGAGAATTTTATAATGTAGTAAAAATATAACTTATAGAGGACTCCAAGGCACATCTATAAATATATATTTGAAGATCTAAAAGTGTGTATAGATATAGTTATTAAGGTTCAAAGTTGACTATGTACTCATTCTTATTCTACAAGTGACTCAAGAAGGATAATTGAGCTTGTATAGATGTTATTTTGATGTTTCATGATGAATTGAATATTGGGGAGTGTTTTAAACTACACGAGGATTGTTTGTATATATTATGAAGATTTGAATAATAATATGTAGTATGAACAAAGGTTTAGAAGTAGACTATGTGTTCATTCATGGTGACTATGTTCATACAATTTTATTTGAGCAAATTGTGTTTGGACAAAAGAGTACAATGATGAATTTAAGAATATGAGGATGACTAAGGGGATATGTAGTGTGGACATATGCTTTTTGAAGTGGTCCTATATTATTATTTTATGTGTTGATGTTATAAATGGGTGAATATGTGTCTATGAAACCTATAATAGCTATAAGGGCCTCATTAAAAGGTGTAGTTGCTTAAGGGTGACCCATAGATTCTATGGCTAACCTATGAAGATTATTTTTGAGTGATGTATTAATGTAAGAGATGCCTTAAGGATTAAGGCATGCCTAATGGTTAACCAAGATAGTGTTTATCATGTTTGCTCTACAAATAACGAAACCAGATGTGTTGGTTTCTAGACTTGAGGGAGAGATTTGAGAGAGGATTGTGTGTTTGAATTGTGAATTGAAGAAGGGGTAGAGTGCCTTATGGATGAGTTAAATATTATAATAGATTAAGGACTATTTATATGACTTGTAGGTCATAATTCTATTGTCATAATAGTGCTCTTATTGTTTGAGTATGAGCGAAGGTGAAGAGTGATAATCATAGGTCCATCATCAAGTGTTGAATACATCATTTCAAAGGTGGATGTGTTCATAGGTGTTTTTGTGGTAGGTCAACATATAAGGGGGTTACAACCTCCTTTCAAGGTGAAACTAGATAAAGGTCTAGTTATTGTTGTAGCTTAGTTAGATAGGTGTGGCAACCCCTTATGGGATTGTAGTCTCACTAAATAAGGGATGGTAGTTCCTTGATCAATTTCAGCTAGTATAAATTGGTTATTATTATAGGATAGTAGTCTAATTGAAGGTTTCATTGGGTTTTATTCCCCAATAGGGTTTCCCATGTATGTCATGTGTTATTTACTTGATCTTACATTGTCTTTATTGTTCATTTCTATGAATTATGTGTATGACTCATGAATGTATGTATGTATTTATTAAGATTTTTGAAAGTATTGAAACCAAATTTGAAATATCTAGGCTCACTAATGAACCCCCCTCTCAGTGATTTTACCTCTAACTATTGGTATTATAGTAGGTCATTTTGTAAAGGCTTAACAACTTAAAGGTGATCAAAGGTATAATGGTTGATAAAGAGGTTATGGCTTCTCTTCAAGACAATATAGTTTGTGCTTTATTATAAGTTAATAGTGTGAAGACACAAGTGCAAAATCTAGAGGCAATAGTCAGGAATATATAGGTCATGATGAATAAAAATATCAATCATAAAATAGAATAATTAGAAACTAAAAACATGCCTTACTCATATGTACTCTTATCTAAGGACAAAATGGATTCCATCTCCACCAAAAGGGTCAAGAATGAAAATTCAAGGATCAATAATGATCTATAAAAAGGGAGGTCAAATATGAACAATGTCTTCAATGGTTATTGATTCTCCTATAATCATTTTGTTCATAGATATAGAAACTGTGCTCTCTCACCAAAAATAAAAAAGGATCTCATATGTTACAACTGTAACCAAAAAGGTTATATAGCTAAAAACTATAAAATATCTTTTTGGAAAAAGGATATACAATTCATTAACATTATCAAATAGTTCAAGGGGACCAAGTCTAAAGAATAAAAGAATAAAAATACAAGTAAATCACCAGAGGAAGAGTCATTATTTGTTCAAGAAAATTTGTATACTCAATAAGATGAGAAAAAGAGATGGTTCATAGACAATGGATGCTCAAACCATATGACAAGAAACAAGATCAAGTTTATCTCTCTCAAAAAGACCAACTCAAGTGTAGTTAGATTTGATGACAATAAATTTTCTAACATAGTCGGCAAAGGTATGGTGAGTTTAGACAATGGTCATACTAGGAATGAGAATATATTATATGGATAAGGTTTGAAACATATTCTTTTAAGTGTGAGCCAAACGTGTAAGCAAGGAAATGTTGTAACTTTTCATGATGATGTATGTGAAATAAGAAAGGCAAAATTTCATAGATTAATTGAAAATGTTCATAAAATAGATAAAAACATGTATGTGTTCCATGAATCTAAGAAGGAAGAGTGCTTCATAAGTTAATTGGAAAAAATTTAGCTTTGGCATAAAAGGCTTAGACATATAAATTTTGATAATATGCCTAAGATTCCTCATTCTCTTTGGAAGTCATGTCTTCATGGAAAGAAGACCAAGAGAAGATACAAAACCAAGTAATTCTCCACTAAAAATCCATTAAAATTTATCCACACTGATCTATATGGACCTATGAGAACTCAAAGTATTCAAGGTAATATCTACTTCATGTTTCTAATTGATGATTTTATTAGGATGACTTGTATATTCTTTCTTAAATAAAAATCAAAATCTTTTTCAAAAGTTATGACATTCAAATCTCTTATGGAAAATGATAAAGGTTCAAATATCAAGTGTGTGAGATCAGATAGAGGAGTTGAGTGTTGGTCTCATAAGTTCCATGATTTTATGAAGAACATGGGATAAGAAGACAATATTTATCTACTATAATACCACAATAGAATGGCACGGTTAAAAGGAAGAATAGGACTATTATTGAGATGGGTATAACCATGATTAAAGATACAAAATTATCAGATGGATATTAGGAAGAGGTAGCCAACACTTTTGTTTACATCCTAAACAGGTGTCTAATTAGAGTAAATGGTAATAAGACTCCTTAAGAGTTATGAAAGAATAGGGCAGCTAATGTCAAACATTTTAGAGTGTTTGGGTGTAGGTGATTCATCAAAAGAGATGAAGAGAATCCTAGAAAATTTGATTCAAGGTCTGATGAGGGCATCTTCTTAGGTTAATCTTATATCAATACTACCTATAGGTGATTTAACAAGAGACTTCACAAGATTTTTGAAAGTTCAAAAGTAAAGGTAGATGAGACAAGTAGAATCAAGAAGACAAAAGTGTAAGTAAGTAAATAAATTTAGAATTATATTATAAATAATTTTGAGTTATCCATTAAAATAGATGATGAAGATGAAGAGGAGGAAGAAATACAAGATTTTAAAGCTCCATCTAGAATAATTTAGAAAGATCATCCAATATCTTAGATTATTGTAAATGTTAGTGTAAGGTTGCAGACTAGAAAGAGAATGTTGATCAATAAAAATCAACAAGACTCAGCTCTATTATCCATGATTGAACCCAAAACATTTATGGAATCTAGAAAAGATAAAAGTTGGAATGATGCAATGGATGAAGAAATTGATCAAATAGAAAGGAATGAAACATGGGACTTAGTACTTAGGATAGAAGATAAAAATGTGATAGGTACTAAATGTATTTTCAAAAAGAAGATGAATGAGAGGAGAAGCCATAAGGAGTAAGGATAGATTGGTGTGTAAAGGATATGCTCAAGTTGAAGGAATAGATTTTGATGAGACTTTGGATTTTATGGCAAGGATGCAAGTAATTAGACTCTTTTTGGCATATTCATGTTTCAAATGTTTTAAATTATATCAAATGGATGTGAAATCTACATTCTTGAATGCTAACTTAGAAGAAGAAGTCTATATTGAGTTACCTAAAGGATACTTCATGTCAAGTAATCAAGATTTTGTATGTAAATTGAAGAAGGCTATGTGTGGTCTTAAACAAGATCCTAGAGCTTGGTATGACAAGATAGATAAGTATCTTTTAAGTTAAGGATTTAAAAGGGGGTAGTTGATTATAATTTTTACATTAAGATAGAAGGAAATCATCCATTGATAGTTGTTGTATATGTTGATGACAGTTTTTTGATCTAATAATGATAAAATGAGTAAAAAATTTGTAGATACTATGAAGATTGAGTTTGAAATGTCAATGTTAGGAGAATTGTGTTTATTATTAAGATTATATATTAATCAACTTGATGTAGGGATATTCATTTCATAAGCTAAATACATCAAGGATATGCTAAAGAAGTTTGACATGATGGATTGTAAGCCAATGGACACTCTAATGATCATAAGATGTAAGTTAAGTAAATTGGATGACTCACCAAAAGTTGATCAAACTTTTTATAGATCCATGATTGGAAGTCTTTTTTACTCTACTACATCTAGGCCTAACATCATGAAAGAAGTAGGCCATGTAGGAAGGTTTCAAGATGATCCTAGAGAATCTCACTTGAAAGTAGTCAAAAAGATCTTGAGATAACTCAAAGGCACCATAGACTATGGTTTATGGTATCTTAGGAGTAAATAATTATCTTTGAAATCATATACTAATTCTGATTGGGCAAGATGTGTGGATGATAGGAGAATTACTAGTGGTGGGGTGTTCTTTATGGGAGAATTCTTGGTGTCTTGGCTAAGCAATAATCAAGCCTCAATGTCTCTATCAACTACATAAGTTGAGTATATAGCAATTGCCTCTTATTGTACACAAGTCATGTGTATGAAATAAACTTTGAAAGATTATAAGGTAAGATAAAATGGACCTTGTCTTATTTATTAAGAAAATACTAGTGTAATTAATATCTCAAAGAATCTTGTTATGTTCTCAAAAACTAAAAACATTCGCATTAGATATCATTTCTTGAGAAAAAAAGTGATTAATCAATGTGTCAAGTTGGATCATGTGCCTAAATAAGAGAAACTTATAGATATTATGACTAAACCATTGTCAAAATCTACTTCTGAGTATCTAAGACAAAGCTTGGGTATCATTTCTTTCTCTATGAATCAATAAAAGGTCTCTAGTTAATGGGGAGCAAAAATTTCATGAGCTTGATCTAGATGTTTATGAATGAGCTATAGTACAGGGTTAGAATGGATGTTTTCAATCTGGTTGAGAGCATGTTTTCTATTTGGTGAGTGGCATGAAGTTTTATTTGTGGTCCTCATATTAGCCTGAGAGAAAAGGATAGTAAACTTGTATGTTGGTTTTTCATGGTGTGTGGAGATATAAAGATGCTCAAGATGTGAAATGGCTCAGAGATATTAGGGGGAGTATCTCTTAGATGTTTCTTGGCAAGTTCCATCAAATTTTAGTATTTTTTTGTGTTATTTCTTCATTGATTATAGTGTTTGGTTGAAGAGACTATTGGCATGGAGCAAGAGGAAATTGTCAAGTCAAGCAGAGGTAGGTTCAAGGTAAGGGGGAGTTTGTATCATATTTTTAATGTTGTCCTCTCTTATTGGTGGTATTTTCATGTCCTCAAGATTAGTTGGTGCCCACTTTTTCATTGTGTCAAAGGGGGAGAAAAGTTCCTATTGTGAGAGTGATTGAAGAGAGAGAAGGTGAGTTGTATATTTCTATATATGATGGTTATTGACATCAATGACAAAGGGGGAGATTGTTGGATAATTTTCATTGATATCATTGTAATTTCATGGAGGTGTATTGGTGAGTGGATGAAGTACATTGATAGTCTATGTGATAATGATAAAGTGGGTAATATGCTTGTTCTAGCATGTTTGAAGTATGATTGGTTGATCTTCAGTTTTGGTATAGTTAGAGATGTTAAAAGATGAGTATAATGATTTTAGGATGTATAATAAGTCCCTAAGATTTTTTTTATGGCTTGAGTGCTTGTGTGCATAAGTGAAATTCATTTGGTTGTTCATAGTTTTCATTTAGACACTTTGGGTCCAATGGCAGAAAATCTAAGTAGGCAGTTTGATTATGTCACCATTACCACATGAAAATGAGTCAAGGGGAGTTGGTCACATGGTTTTTATCACATTAGTCCCTAGTTATTATGTGTTATATATTAAGTGATGTGATGAAGCATAGTTAAAGATATTATGATACAAATTTGGCTACTCAAACATTATTCACTATGTTCCCATACTTAGCCAAATTTGCATGAGGTAAGAAAGAGTTGAGTAAATATTTTGATGGTAACATATCTCAAACATGTGGATGTTTCAAGAAAAGGTGATCATATGGGTTTTTTATTTAGTTTTTTGCCTAGTTATTGTACACCAAATTTTAGGTCATGCAATGTAGCATGACAAAAGATATGCATGTGCAAAGTTGAGCTCCCAAACATTTTGAAAGTGTTTTCTATGTTCAAATAGAGCTAAGTAATTATTTTTTGATGTTATATCTTAGACGTGTGAATATTTCAAGAGAAGATTGATATATGGATGGAATCCACTATGTGAGAGGATATTATGCACTAAATTTTAGATCATGTAACTAAGTGCAATGAAAGTTATGAAAGAGCAAAGTTGGATCTATGATAGAATATTTTGAGAAGGCATTTTAATGGTGATATATCTCAATCATATAAGGGTTTTGAGAGAAAATTATCACATGGTTGGATTATCTTTTGTGAGGATATCATATGGTCTAAATTTGAGATCATACAAGTGACTGATGCAAAGGTTATCATGATCCAAAGTTGGCCTTCCAAGCAGATAGCAATGCTCCCCACACTTAGTTCATTTTGTAAGAGTTAAATTTCAAGACCAAATGGAGATCGAACGATGCAATACATTGATCTAATGATGTATGTCAAGTCAAATAGGTCAAAGTGTTCAAGGTTTAACACTAATAAAATGTAAATGATAAAGATCTAATAGTGAGGGGTTATTCATATAGATTGATCGAATGGAGAGAATTGATAGTTAAAGACCTAGTTGATCCGTAGAGATTGATAGTGTGTATTGAGTCAACATTGAAAGAGTGCACGAGATGAGGTCAAAGTGACTAAGTTTTAATATTTGAGAATTGGTGCCTATGTGTTAAATATTGAGTAATATTGATGGTTTGTGTTTAATATAAGCATCAAAGACATGATATGAGATCATGGTGTTCAAGGTTTAACTATGACCGTTTGCATTTGAATATTTGAAATTATGAAGGAAAGACTAATGTCTAGTTCTTAGGCCATAACTTTTGATCCAAGTAGAATTTGATAGTGAAATAAAAATAAAACTTGTAGAGGACTACAAGTTTCATGTGGAAATATATAATTGAATATATGAAAGTGTGTAAAAACATAGTTATGAAGGTTCAATGTTGACTATGTATATATGTTTATTCTACAAGTGACCTGAGAAGGATAATTGAGCTTGTGTAGATGTTGTTTTGATGTTTCATGATGAATTAGATATTGAAAAGTGTTGTAGACTCCATGAGGACTATATGTGTTAATTATTAAGGTTTTAATAATCATATGTAGTATGAAAAAAGGTTTAGATATTGACTGTGTGTTCGTTCATGGTGATTGTGTGCACAGAATGTTGTTTGAGAAAATTGTGCTTGCAAAGAAGAGCGTAATGATGACTATAAGCATTTGAGGATGATTAATGGGTCATGAAGTGGGGACATATTCTTTTATAAGTGCTCTTATATTTTTTTTTGGTTGATGTGCTAAATGGGTGAATAGGTCTCTATGAGACCTATAAGAGCTACAAGGGCCTTATTGAACGTTGTAGTTGTTTAAGCGCGACCCATAGATGCTATGGTCAACCTATAAAGATTTTTTTTGATATATATATTGATATAATATATGAATTAAGGATTATGTCATGACTAATGTCCGATCAAGGTAGTTTTTATCATGATTTCTCTATAAATAGTGAAACCAAATGTGTTGGATTCTAGACTTAGGGGTGAGACTTGGGAGAGATTTGAGAGAGGCTTGTGTGTGTGAATTGTGAAGTGAAGGAGGGGTAGAGTTACCTATGGATGATTTTAAGATCATAATAGATTTAAGACTATTTTTATGACATGTAGGTCATAATTATATTAACATAATAGTGCTCTTGCTATTTGAGTATGAGCGAAGGTGAAGAGTGATAATCAGAGGTCCATCATTAGGTGTTGAGAACATTAGTTCAAATGTGGATGTGTTCATATGTGTTATTTTGGTATCTCAATATCTAAGGGGGTTGAAACCTCCTTGTAAGGTGAAACTTACTAAAGGTTTAGTTGTTATTGCATCTTAGCTAGACAGGTGTGGCAACACCTTGTGGGATTACAATCTCACTAAATAAGGGATGGTAATTGCATCTGGTCTAAATTAGTTCTTATTATTATAGAATAGTATTGTAATTTATAGTGGGTTTTATTCCCCAAGAGGGTTTCCCATGTATTTCATGTGTTATATTCTTGATCTTGCATTATATTTCTTGTTCATTGTTATGAATGATGTGTATACCTCATGAATGTATGTATTGATTGATTAAGAGTTTTGAAAGTATCAAAACTAAAGTTGAAATATTTGGGCTTACTAATTTACCCCCCTTCTCAGTGATTGTGCCTCTAAAAGATCATCTTCATTCACCAAAATTTGATTATAACCATAATATCCATCTAGGAGTGAGAAGTATTGGGAACCTAAAATAGCTTTCAAAATTTGTTCCATAGGAGGTAAGGGGTAATGGTATTTGAGTGACACCCTATTGATATCTCTAAAGTCTACACAAAGTATTATTTCTCCATTATATTTCCTAAAAATCACAAGGTTAGCTACCCAAGTTGAGTTCTTGATAGATAAGATTATCTTAGATTCAAGGAACTTAGTGAGTTTCATTCTCATGAGTTCAACCTTGGGATTGTTAGGCCTTTATTTTTGATTAACTAATTTAACTCCATGTTCTAAATAAATAGTATGATGGGATATACTAGGATCAATTCATTTATATATTTATATTCCCAAGTAAATATATGATGGAACTATCTATACAAATCAATGAATGCTTGTTTTGATGATGTGGAACATACCTTACCTAGTTTGAGGAGCTCATATTTGAAGATTAAGACTCTTTCATAGTTCTCCTCCTTTATAGACATGCTCACCTTCTATTTCTTCATTTTTTAATATTCATTAAAGATACTCTCTAAAGTTACCAATCATTTAGGTATCTTGTTTATACTCAGCTATACAAACTAATTCTCAAACTGATCATGGAGTCTTTTTTGATTTCTTGAAGAGAACTTAGCTTCATTTTATTGTAAATATATAATGTTTTTGTCATTATCAAACACTTTACAAGAGACATCATTATTAGGGTTGTAAGGTATTGAAATGACCTTGATGTGAGAATTTTTTCCTTCCTATTTTATGGTAGTGGGTGTATCAAATTGTGCCCCTATAGTAGCTAACTTACTAGCATGCTTATTCTACTCTCTTGGGACTGATTCTATGTTGAATACATTGAAGAATTATTGTAAATGCTATACCTTATGCTTATAATACTTAATCAAAGGGTTATCAGCAAAACTCACATTCCTAATTTAATGCACAATCAATTAAATATCTCCATATATTTGTAGATTCTTGATCCCTCTCCTCTTTTCCCATTGAAGACCATGAATCAAAACTTTATACTCATCCACATTGAAGGCATAACTGAAATGAAACCTATATGAAGATTAATACTATTGTTTAGATGGAGAAACCAACATAACACCAGATCATACACCAATATATCTCCTTAAACCATCAAATAACATCTTCCACATTCCATCATTCTCAATTTCTTCCTTGTTGAGTGAAGGTATTGGTATTTATTCTTCATGTAAGCAATATGCTCCCAAATCAGTCTCTTCCATGAAAGCATATGGATCATGTTCATATGTGTTATTACCACACTCATCTAGGAAAATATAAAATATGCATTCAAGTTTGGAGGATGATCCATCATCTATAACATGTTCTTATTGATCATTGATGGTACAATTCAAATTAGAACTCACTTCCACATATGGATCAATATGAAACTTAGCCAATGCTTATGTTTTAATAGTTACCTTTGATCCATTCCTTGTTTTAAATTCCAAGAAATATAAATCAATTGATAGATATCCTCTTATCTTAGTGTTGAATTCCCTTGATAGGCAAATAAAAAAGTGAGGAAGAAGATCAACCACCACTATATCTTGAAGGATTGGAAAACTTAGGAAATCATACAAGAAAACTCTTAAACCTTTTATGAGCCCTACTAACTTAGCTAGTTTCTCATCAAGTTATAACACTTCCTTGATATATGGATCATATTTCAATCCTAAATTATCTTCCACAAGCTTGGGCATAATTGAGGTACTTTCCCCACTATCCATAATGCAATTGTGAACAAGCTTGTCTCCCATAATGAGAGTGAGGTAGAAGGATGGGGGATTTTCATATTTAGTATAGGGTTAAAAATTTTGTGTAGGATAATTAGTGAGGGATAAAACACCATGTATTAATGGTTAAGGACTGATGTGGATTTGTTAAAAATGCTCTTGAAGTAGTTTCTTTTGATCAGGCATGTAGAGCACTTCCCAAATAGATATACTAGTCTTAACATTATTAAAAAAATGAATGATGTTAAAAGATAGAACATTTACCTTTTATTGTATCCTTTAAGTCAAATAAGTTCCTTGAATCATAGACAATGGATAACTTTGAGTTATCCTTCCCACATTCTGATTTTGAATAGGTGTAAAATTTGTACAAGTTACCACACTTGTATTCACACCTTGTTGCCTTGTAGGAGGGTTATTTGGGATTGTGTCAAAACCATTAACATATCCCAAAGCTTTCCTCTTTGATATTTTATTAGCTACACCTGGTGTACCTTGGTTTAGGACAAATGTGTCTTCCACTAGAAGGTTTGTTAAGTTCACTCTTTGGGCTACCATCCTAAATTTGTTTCTGAATGCATGAAATTATCATCTTCTACTATTAATTGAGTAGTAAATCCTCCTTGAGATACCAAATATTGAACTTCAATTTCATTTGCATCCATGTGTTATTATTGGGGATTCCATTCTTCTCTTTGAACCAAATTTTTTATAGATTAGAACCATAGCTCTTGTGTTGGGAGTAGAGGTTGGATTATAAGCATAGGGTGGTTTATTAAAAATAGGTTGGCCTTACCCTCTCCCTTGACCTTATTATTGAGGTGGGAAGCTAATTTATTGTGAAGGATAGGAACATTAATATTTGTTAACTTCATATTATAGATCTATCTACCTAAATTGAGCCTCTAAGGCCTTGCATCTTGCATCCAAATCAATGGCATCTTCTAATTTCTTTGGGGTAGCTTTGGACCTATTTTTTACACTTGGGATTAGAGCAAGACTAAAAATAACAATAGAAATGTTAGGTATAATAGATAGATATTTTTGGAGGGAGTCTACTAACTTGTATTAAACCATTCTAAACTCTAATGGCTATGTCATAAGATTAAAGAATAGTGTAACCACCCATAGGCTACAACATAATAGCTATGCTAGTCCCAATAGCTCTTAGGTATGTTGGGAAGACAAAACTTGAAAGGGGTATCATGGGAATGGGAATCCTATACCAAGTTCTTTTAGACCTCTCATTGAAGTCATGCATAGTTTCTTTAGGGCCTCTTTAAATCACATCCAACTGATGAATGAGTGATGTGTGATCACTTTTGTCCTTAAAAATTTGGTTAAAAAACTCTCCAAACTCATCCCAAGTGGTGATACATCTTTCCATAAATTTCCTATACCACTCAAGGCTTTTACCCTAAGAGACATGGAAATTAGTCTAATTGCAATATTGAATTTAATGACATTATGAAATTTGTAAAAGTTGGAAATGTCCCTAATATACTCACGTGGGGTGTTAGGACCTTCCCTATTGAAAGTGGGAACACTCTTGATGGCTTTGGGAGGTATATCATCATAGGCATTGAGGTGTATAGGATTTTTAGTGTTAAAGGATGGGAAAGCATGTTGCCTAACCATGTTGTCCTTATGTTCCTCTTCACTCCCTTGATCTTTTTTTCTTACAAAGTCATTTTTCTCTTTAAATTTCAAGATAAGTTGAGGGAGTGGATCTATAGGATAGCTACCTATACTAGTAGTTGACCTAGTAAGGACCATGGAGTTTGAAAAAAAGGAATGATAAAACATGGTCTACAACTAGATATTACCTTCAGTTGAGTTGCCAAATGTTGAGTAGAATAAACATATGTAGCTATGATGTTGTGAAGACCAATATTTACCTTGACAAGATGTACGTGAGATAATCATCCCATTGGGTATGCCAAAATTGTTGTCACTCAATCTTGTACCATAGATATGTTGTTCAAGCCTTCTCTAGATTGAGTGAAACATTCTAGGTTTAATGGCCAACTCCCTAGATTAGTCTTTGAAATCTTGTCACCTATACTACTTTTTTGATTAGATGAAAAGAGATAGAAAATAACATGAAAATAACCTATTCTAAAAAGGTTATACACCAAATTGATATCCAATATAATATCATAACCTATACTATGAAATATTGTTCACAAGATTGGCTTAAAACTTCTAGATTACTCTAACATAAGTATTTTAAGCATGAAGGTAATATGTACTACACTTATCAAGGTGAATGGATAAAAGGAATAATAATAGACACTAATTCTACTCCTTACACCTAGATATAGAAAAGAACACTGACTACACTCCATGTGACCTATTAGGGAGTGAATTACTTGCACATAACATGAAAGAGTAAGATTCATTCAAGGATAGGTGATTATCACTTATCATTTAGCTTTGCACTACTCCACACACTTAGATAAGGAATTATATAATAAAAAATAGATTTAAATATTTATTCAAATTCAAACATTAGTATTCAAACTAGTAGGGCTTTGTGATAAAAGACATGGATTAGATGAAAATGCCAAAAAGGCTTGTATATAGAGAATAGGGGAGGAGAGAGAAGAAGAGAAGATTGAGAGTCATAAAACCAAGTATCAAGACTTGAAAAATAATTATAAATCAATAAAATTAAGTGGAAAATATATCAAGAATTTGTCATGGACAAGTTTCCATCAAGAATACATCATTTTACCTCAAGTTGGTGTAGAGACTTTTCATGTTCTTCTTTGAAATTGCCTTTTGGTGATGAGTTCACTTGAATATTCTAAACCACATTAAGAATCCTTGACACATATTTACTATATTAGGAAGTTTTAAACCTAAGTATGATAGTCATTAGGTACTCTTCAACTAATGAACTCCTCATGGACATTTGTTATTCACTCTCTAGTAGCCACTCACTAGCCCTTCTAGACTTGTCTTCACATTTGTCATTTAATTAACTTATAGTTGTTCAAATAAAGTTTGTTAAAAACATGTTAGACATCTCATCAGACCCTCTTTGACTTATAGTCTATCATATGGAATTAAATTAAACTCAATAAAACACTTATCATATTTATCATATGCAATTACTTTGTCTTTTCATTGTGTTAACTCAGACTACCTAAAATGAATGTTCTAGCAGAGATATTTTCATGCACAATGATGGTGAGATTTGAGTATGAGGGATTAGACTAAGTTTCTAAAAACCTTACATAGTAACTTTCATCTATCTATTCCTTTTTACACCTATGAAACACATAAAATTATACAAAATAGATTGAATTAGGCTTGTCTATACAAGTGATGGTATGGAAAAAATGTATGGTGAGGAACCTAAGAGAGTACATTAGAGTTCCAAAACACTTTTAAGGACTTTTGACTCCTTATAGATGCATATCCTTTAATTTTTTATCCATCAAGTTCAAGAAAGGGTTTTAGGTCTCTTGTTTTATTAGCGATGATTTATAAAGTTAGACATCTAACCCCTGAACCAATTACACAAATCTTGAGTTCATGGCCCTTTTCAACTACCCCTAAGTGCTTGAAGCACCATGAAAATTGTCTATATAGATATGAGTAGACCTAGGCCAAATTGATCAATTTGAGACATTTCCCTATAAAATTATAGTTCTTTTAGATTTTCCACTCTCCTATTAAGTTCATCAAATGTATTGGAAGGATCATGTGGTCAAGTGAAATAAGTTAGGCACCCTGAGGGTTTAGGCCTAATAGGCCTGGACTATGAATCTATGTATATAACTACCTATGAATGTTTTCAATAGATTTATATTATTCTTATCCCTCTTCCACCTTTATATTAACCTTTCAATTCATTCCATATTACTTCAAGGATCTTCATTCTATCCTTCCAACATTCATACACTAGACCTGCATGTTGGTCCTAATAGTGGAGTGCCCTCTATCTAAGATAAAATAGAGGGAATCTCCCTTATTTTCCTAAAAAAAGTGATATTATGAATGGATTTATTAGGTCATGAATACCATATAAACAAAATTTCATGGTTAGATCACCATTATAGAGTCCTCAGTACTTCAAATCCCTTAATACTAGCTTCTCAAGCCCAATGATTTTGTAGGGTTTTAGACTAACTATATGTTGAGGTTTGAAACCTAGTGTTTGCTCCATCCCCTTCCATATTATAATCACATTAAGATGTGTTGGACAATAAATCCTATAGGTGATAACATATGTCAAATAATTTTACCTCACATCCTTTGATTTCTCCTAAGGTCATTATATCATCTCAAACCTGAATGAGTATCTATGCCTGTAGGCCATGCTTCTTATCTTTAACCATTAATACATTGTGGGTCTATAGTCAAACTATGGATGTTTCATTTGGTGAACCATGGGATTCCTATAGGTGATTATGTATGCATTTACTTTATACATCACCTTCTTTGACTCTTCTTGATGTCACTAAGACCATTCCACACCTATATGAGCTCATCTCATGCCTTGAGACCACAGTCTCACTCACTACTATAGGTAATTGTTATTTCAAGAGTTCATTTTATCTAAATGCATTTTAGCTTTCACTTAGTATTTTTAGTGGGAATTTGACTGGGTTGAAACCACTCTACCATCACCTTATCTTAATCAAATAAATTTCTCCTTATGGTAAGACACTATCTCTAGGTTTGGGATACAAGAGAGGAACTATTAGGCTTACTTAAAATTCATAAATTCCCACCAATAGAGGACAATTCATGAGACAAGATCCTATTTTGGATAGATTAAGGTAAACTCTCCCTTTAAGCAACTTTCTCAATCTTGACTGATTGTGAGTGTTAATGGAGGGTCTGAGTGTGGAGTTGACTATTTTTTAACATTTATATTATTTCAAAGCAACCTCAAACATTTCAAGGCTCCAACATGAAGTTCACATATTTTAACAACCATTATTTGAACATTCTCACATAGTCTTGTAGGTGACTGTTTCATGAATTTTGATTGTGCTTGTGTCTTAGGCCTAACACTTCATAAATGAAACTCTTGAATAAAAAATTTTAATAGAGAAACCAAAGAGTATTATTTAAGTGGAGAAAAATATGGGTATTGTCTTGATCTTGAATCCATTGATAGAAGAATAAAACACTACAATTGATGAAATAATTTCTATAGACCAATGGTGTTCACTCTTAGCATAAGGAGGATGGTATTGATAAAAATTTTACATTAAAATGTGCCACACCAATTGAGACCAAAATTAAAATAATTAAAATTATCTACCAACCTACATACACTAACTAGTTTAGACAAATTGATGCAAAAAATAAGAAAAAATGACGTGTTGGGGTTATGAAAGAAGTTTGGAGTCACCAAAATTCTTAGTGATGGTTCATGAAGCACATATCACTACTCTTAAAATTATTTCCATGGAATGAAATAAAACATATACTATTCCCACCCACCAAGTGTACTCACTTGAACTCTACTCCTCATGTCCATACTAACTAAAAGCTTATTGACCTTGTAGACCTACCCAAGAGAGTGATAAGAGAGAGAAGTCAAATTTTTGTGGTTTTGGACTTATTTAAGATTATTAATCATGAAAATGACTTGTGAGGATCTAAAAGGACTCTCCTAAATTCCTCCCACATGCCAAGTATGTCACATAGGCTGTATAACTACATAAAATTGCCTATTTTGCAATGATATCCTCCTTTCCAAATTGAACCTATCACATTTTCAGTTTAAAATATATACCTACATTATATGACATGTTATATGTTAGTTTATATCTTGAAACCTTTTTGTTTTGTGAAAATTATGTACAACTCTATTAAATGAACCAAAAGATGGCCTAAGATGACATAAGACAAGATGAAGAAATATGACAAAGACTAAGCATATTATATGACCTTATTTAAGACCATGTTGAATATTTTCCAACCTAAGAGACCCTATGAAAGTTTTAAATATATAGGGGGTTGACCTAATTTGACTTGGGTTCAAATTAGTCAATAGGTCCCTCATATTTTAATGATATAATTGAGTAGGATTCATTCTGAATGAAACTTAAGTGGTTCATCCACATTGATGATTATTGTAACTACCCAATTAGTGAGTGAATTTTAATTTGAGTTTGTATTTTGAACTCCTTAAGCATGCATGCCTATATAATATTGTCTCTTATTCCATAAAAAGGGTTAACTCTTTATGGGTTATGAAAGGAAACATACAAAATCAAAACTTTTATTTTACTTTGTAGGGTAATTTATTCACCTTTCCTATTTTATCCTTATTATTACATATCTATTTTATGATTATATGAATTCCAAGATATTGTTAATCAAAATGAAAAATCTTGATAATTGGACGACTGTTAAGTCTATGTGGTTATTCCTTGCATATTTTTATGGTATTTATATTCTTCCTTTTTTGCATTTACTCTCCCTATAGAATATTTCACCATCTTTAGTTGTATTTGTGCTATGTTTGGCTCAAATAAATATTGGTTTCATGAGATTCACTTAGTGAGATAACTTTGGGTTCATTTATGTTTGTCACAAGCATTTTATATCTTTATCCTTAATATTTTTCCCTTTTTTATGATCACTTTAATATAGGAACATATCAATATAAATTCAATTATTTATCTTTATTTTTGTATATATATGTATCAAATTTTATCATCATTATTGTATTATTGCATTTATATACATAATAAGCTAATGAGGGAAGTCATCTTGTGTTAGGAAGTAAATCTTAGAAGCCTTATTTTTATTAGAGGCTAAACCCTACAAACTTTCCAAGTTAAGTGTGTGGCATTTTTTTTAATCCTTTAATTATATTTATTTGTCTCAAAACATTAAAATCAGATCTTTACATGGAATATTTCACATTAGACAACTAAGTGAAGACCAATATACCAAGACCTAGTTCATTTAGACCTTGGGGAGTTATTATATTCATGGGATATCCCTCCTTCCAAGAGAGGCTAGGTATTAACAACCACTACTTATTTATTTTTTATGTCAAAATTAATGTCAACATGTATTTGGAACTAGAAAGAGGGCTTGAACCATGATTTGAATTTATTAGTCAAAAGTTAGAATAAAGGCATTTCAAAACCCTTCTAACCTAGTGAGTTAATCCTTCTCATAAGATGGAGAATAGAAGGATCAATACACAATCAAAGTATACTAGGGATAACTTATAAATATTATAATTCACTAATCATAGAATACAAAAACAAAGAGATAACAAAAGGAAAGTAAGTTTCAAATCTATCTAGTTAGCTAGTAATTCACCAATAGCTACATTTATCCTTTTTGTTAACCTGTTCGTAATCCCATAATCTTTGCCAATGGCCAATATGGCTTGGCTTAGATGAGGCTATTATATTGTGGCTTTCCTAGTAATGGATCATTATTTTCTCAAGAATATATACAAATTATATCCCAATTTCATAATGGGAGGTGTCCAAATAATATAAGAACATATTCAAGACTTTAAAGATGCCTTGATCAAAACCCAGGTCCAACTTGAGGATGTTGCCTATAGGATGTTTCCCTAATCCTTAGGGGAATTAAAAGATGATTTTTATCTTAGATTACCCATTGGGTCTAATAATACCTAGGATAGGTTAGAAACCATATTTGTAAACCATTTCAAACTCCCCATTAACCTTGTAGTTTTATATCATTAATTCGTAGCTACTAAGAGGGAATAAAATGAGCCTATGAGTATGTTCAATGCTTGATTCAAAAATATATACCAATTTATAAAAGACCCATAATTTTATACTAAATAAACTACCATACAAACTTATCTTATATCTCTAAGTTTAATGATTTTTATGTTCCTTAGGAGAACCCAAATAACCTTGGCATAATTGTCTTTGGCCTATAGCAAAGTTGTTAACATTGAACAATAAATGGTGATTAAAGGTTATATATTTGGCCCTTTACCCTTATTGGGTCAACCAAGATACTACCAAATACCAATGATTAACCAATATCAATAACATAATAAACCTCTGATAAATCTTATCCAAGGAGCCCAATATATGAGCCCTAATTTGGTTTATAGTCCAACCTCAATAAAATGCCTACTTATGTGCCTCCTAATAATATAATAAATTATGTGCCTCCTAGATATGTAGTCCTATATTTTAATAACCAAAATTTACTCCTTTTGGCATATAATAATATTTCTATTATTCCAAACACTATTGGGTATATCACATTTGATAGCGCTCAATAAACACTTCCATCCTACTCGAGTCTCCAATCACATGCTAGAAATGATCACACCCATGCACCTATGAATAGGATAAAACATAAAGTGTAAAACCAACCTAATGCTAGTATAGATCATAAAGTGAACAATTTGAAATAGTTTTTTCAAAATCTATCTAATGCTATGACCAACCTGCATAGGCAGGGACCTCATAATTCCAATCAACATACTAATAACTAGTCTCAAGGTAGGAATTTTAATTTACAAATACTTAATAGGCATTGGAATTCCCAACCTAATAATGGAAATGTGCCCAATCCCTTTACATATGGAAATCATAGTGATAATACTCTCTATTTCATGAATTTTGCATACCTGACCTTAAAAACTTGGTGTAGATTGCATAATATTATAGACCATGTAGAAACCTACTACATAGAATTCATAGTTACCTCAAACATATTCCAAAAAAAGGTGGATAATATGGATATCATGCCTACTCCTGATGATAATCAAAACCTATAAGGTGGGAACCTAGACACAACCTTTGTGTTATAAACTTATGAATTTCCATTTGAAGATGAAAATGATCTCGAGGATAACCTAGAGGAAGTACACACTTTAAGACTTTTTTAAAGAGGGAATAATCACCAACTAAGGAGTAAGTCTTCTAACCCATTGACTACCTCTACTCTTCTCAATAACACTTAGGTTCCACATAATGTGAATTTAGGTGACAATCCTCTTCCATCTAAAGCTCCTCCAAAATCCTATCCACCCAAAAATCCTACTACATATACCTTGGATAATAAGAAACTAGAGAAGACCAAACTTAATTATTATATCATCAAAGAAATTAAGAAAACCGAGGAAAATATAACTATGTTTGAGTTTTTTTAATCTAATCAAATTGAATTTCTTTTCAAAGAGTTTTATGATAAAAAAGGAAGGAATCTATTGGTGTTTCTCATGCACATGTTGATTTCTATAAGGAGAAAATTGAAAATCCTTTCCTCTTAATATTTATGATATTCATAAGAAACTTACATTACTATTGGGTTGATTAAGGTGCCTTAGGGAATTTCATACCTTACACCATATGCCAGTATTTGGGCATGACATCTATGAATTCAAATTGAAAGGTTGTCTAAATTAATAAAATAGAGGTAAAGTTAGTTGGATATATAAATAATGTCCACATGCAATTAGATTTTGATTTGAGTATTTAGCAATTCATTAACATCTAAGTGGTGGATATCCTAGATGTTCATGTCATGTTGCTGAGTCAAAACTAGTCAAGGACTTTGAATATCTACGTAGAAACTAATTTTAGCCACATGTGGCTAACTCATCATGGTTTACCCAACCAAATTAGGATAGAATGAGAGCCAAAGGTGGTTCATATGATTAATGAGAAAAATATAAAAAATTATATCCTATATGAATAATATGAAAAGAGAGTGTACTTTATAAACAAAGAAGAAGGAATGCACAATGCCCTCTCTATTAACATGCTTAATGTGTAGTAGAGACCAGAGATGAAAGAGTTGGATCTATTAGATGAACAAGACTTCTGTTAAGTTTTTGAGTTAGTATCCTTCTCAGATATCACTCTCACATGTGATAGCTTGGGACATGATGAATCAAACATAAATGAATAATATTTATGTTATTCATAAAAAAATCAAAGCCATGACACAACTAGGGATGATGGTTTGAAGTTGATTGTTCATCAAGAGGTATATGTGGTAGTAATGTTGCTCGACCCTAAGACATTAGTGATAACAACAATATCAAACTTATGGTTGTTGAAATTTGATGGTTCAAAGTCTAAAAATGGGTGCGATGTTGGGGTGGAATTAATTAATCCAAGAAGGAATTATTATCTAGAAACCTACCATATATAGTTCACTTGTATTAATAATGCATCCAAATATGAAATATTAGTCCTTGGTCTCTTATTCTCCCTTAGAAATAAATGAAATAATATCAAAATATTGTGTGAATCTAAATTGGTAGTTAGTTGAGAAGCTAGTATTATTGTAATGACAAACATTTGTCTAGGTATCAGAGTAGATTATAGAACTTAATCAAAGACTTTGATGCCTTTAGCATTCAAAAACTACCTATATATAAGAATTATATATCAAATGTATTGGCCACTATCATGAGTACCTTATAACCTATTTACCATTTGAGAATGAGAAGGTTCTAAATATATTTAGTCTCTACCTCTTTTGTCTCAGATAACATTAATAATCTCCAAGTCTTTAATGATGAACAAAAATATACTAAAATTTATCACCAATACTGAAGTGTTTATAGATCAAATCATTGATAAGGTTGGTCAAGAATAATCAAAATTAGATGAGGATGAGATGATGAACCTAAAAAAGAATACCCAAAGGAATGATCTCACTTGAATGGTAATTTGATATGGACAATTAGGAGAATGATAAGGGGTCCACCCTTGTCAAGGCTATGCAGCATGATCAATGTAGCATGGGTGGTGAAAATGAAGTGAAGAGTATGCTTTTAGGAAACACTTTTACCCCAAAATAGAAATGATATTTTTCTCAAATTTTCAAATAATTTATGGATGTGATTTCATGGAGTTAAGAATATCTCAAGGTATTTAACACTTCTATTTTAACACACACTATTCCCCTCAAGCTTAGACTCAATCCATTTAGGAAAAGATAAAGACTTGTAAATTCACTATTAGAGATTTTGAATTTTAAAGAAGTACAAAAACTATTGGAAATAAGGATCATTTTCTTGGTAAGACATTCCACATGGATAACAAACCTGGTACTAGTGAGGAAAAAGAATGGTGAGATCAGACTATGTGTTGATTTTTGTAACCCAAAAAGTCTTTATAAAATGATAAATACCCCTTGACTTCATTGGATGAAGTGTTTTATATTATAAATAGTTCCCAAATGTTGTAATTCCTTGATGGGTATTCAAGCTATAATCAAGTGGTAGTCAATTACAAATATAGAGTCAAGATAATTATCACTACTAAGTAGGGCACCTATGCATACAAAATAATTCCTTTTGGCTTGATCAATGGAGGTGCCATATTTTAGAGGGATATGGATATTAAATTTGAGGAATTAATGGGAAAGTGAATAGTTGTGGATATGGATGTTATTACATCCTTCTCCAAGAGGAGATCAAATCATATAAAGGACCTAAGGAAAGTGTTATAGAGATGTAGAGACCATGGGATTTTATTAAATCCCAAGAAATGTATATTTAGGTGGACTGAAGGTAAACTAATGGGCCACATTATATTTTAGAGGGGAATATCTATATATCCTTCTAGAGTGGAGGTGATCTTGAAAATCCCATATCTCAACACTAAGAATTAATTGAAGAGTTATTTCAACAAAATCAAATTCATAATAAAATTTATAATAAGTTTTAATAACATATAAAGCCAATTAATATCATGTTGAAGAAGGATTCCAAGGTTAGTTAGACTACTAAAGTAAATATGTCCTTTGACCAAATCTAATATGCCATTGTGATTATGTCCATACTCATCAACTTAGACTACACACAACCCTTCTACATTTACTCATTTGCCTCAAAGAATTATATGACTATCATGTTAACATAGAAAAAGGATTTGGGAGATGAAATGCCAGTGTCTTTGATGTGTATCCCACTTAGGAATCATGAAATTATATATTCCAAACTTGATAAATAAGCCTTTGACTTGATCAAGTCTCTTAAAATGTTTAGGCATTACAATATTCATACAAAGGTGTTTGCAGTGGAACTTGATCCTACTATGAAGGCCTTAGTAATGTAAAATTATTTGGGAGAAAGGTGTGGTAAATGGATTACCATAATATAAGATTTTGAATTATATCTATAATCAATGAATATTTTCTAAGGGAAAGGACTCTATAACACCATCACTGGGGTAGATCCCTAAATCATTTGTACATAGTAATCAGTGCATGACATCATAAGAGATGATTGGTACATATATATAGTCAGATATATTATGAATATAGAGTGTCCAAATCACCTAATCTATATGCAACATAGGGTGTTATGCTTAAGAATTAGTTATTTCATTATCAAAGATGGTACTCTCTATAGAAGAGACTATCAACGTATATATTTGAGATGCCTAAATAACAAGGAATCAACTACAGTACTAAGAGATTTACATGGGGAATATGGGAATAGACATGGTTTAGTAAGTAATACATTCATGAAATAATATGGTCAAGATATAATTGGCCACATAATCTCAAGGATGTGCATCTATATGTGAGGAATTACCACACCCACCAAATTTTTGCACCCCATGAATGCATATAAGTTATGACACTATTACCGATCATTGAGGCCTAGCCCTTTGCAAAGTGGGGATGGTAATTCATGGGGTCCATCAATTCAAATTATTTTTTTGGCCACAAGTTCATCCTTACAATAATATATTAATGTATTCATTGGGTTGAATCCCAACCATTTCATAATTTCACCATAGACATAGTCATTCAATTCTTGGAGGAACACATTACTACAAGGTTTGGTATGCCCACCACACTAGTATGTAGTAATGGCCCTACTTTTTCCTCCTTGTAATTATTTAAATGGATTTATGTTCATAAGGTAACTCTTAAATTTTATTCAAGTCATTATCCAAAAGGTAATGGATTGGATGAATCAAAAAATAATAATTTTTTAAATGTAATTAATCAAATTTTAATAAGAACCCCAAGGGATTGGAATAATATGCTTAAATTTTATTTGTGGTTTGATATAACTAAGATCATATCTTGTTTAAGGACCTCCCTTATCATGTGGTATACAAACAAGATCCTATCTTCTCAATGAATCTAAATATCTATACCTTTTTATTCACTAAATAGTACTTAGAAATTAATGATCCAATAGAGGACCACCTCTTGAACCTCATGTAGTTAGAATAAAAATGAGATGCAACCTTGTTACACTTTAGTATACATCAAGAATTGGTTAAACATTGGTTTGATAAAAGAACCAAAGTGAAGGCCTTTTATATCTCAGATTTGGTCCTCCTATGGGATAGGTATCATGAACAAAATGGATAACATGGAAAATTTGATGCATCATGGCTCAATCTCTACCAAATCTCTAAAATCCTAAGTGATAATGCATTTCACCTAAAGTGTCTTACTAGCGAGGATGTTCCATTCCTATCAGTGGACAATTCCTCAAGAATTACTTCTAAGCATGAGTCTCTTCGAAGCCCTTTTAAATAAATTCTCTTTTACTTTCTATTTTTTTCTTTCTTGTCCCTTGTTTGTTAGCTTAGGTTTTATTTTATTTGTTCCCCATTGGGTTTTTCCCAAAATTTTTTTGTCTTATGGTCCCTCTTATTAATCAAAGAAATGAAATGAAAGGCTCTTGCAAAAATAACATGGATGGGACTCAAAGAACCTAATTGTAATTTTGTACAAAACTTTTGTGTGAAACTACTATGATTACATGGTTCATTTTCTAAGTTATAAATGTAAATGATTCATAACAAAACTTTTAAATTTTATAATAGTTATTTTCTTGTTTGAATTCATATAATGCACTTATAGAAATATCTAAAGAAAAATGTAGCATAGATTCAATTCTAGTTTGTATTGAGTCTTCATGAAATTTATAATTTAATTTTACCTATGGCTTGGTACCCAAATCTCTATGGATGAATTTAAAAATATATTTTCAAAGGAATTGAGTAAAAATCTAAAATCTAAAATTCTCCTCAAAAGGGTGATTTTAGAAACCTCCACCATAGGTTTTCCAACCTGGTTGGAAGTAGAGCAAGGCCTTTGGAAGGGACTGAATGTATCTCTATCAAGGTTATAAATGCCTAACTAGAATCAAATAAATACCCACACCACTTTCCCCTAAGCTAAATTGTAATTTTTTTTCCTTCAACAATTTTAGCCTTATGCAAATTTAAATTATTTCATGTGAATGCAAATGAAATGAATAAATCAATTAGTCATGAACATATGGTTTTAGCAAGATTATGGATTAGTATGTCACTTGTTCCCATAAAAATTAGTGCCTTTAAATTATGGTTTATTCTAATTAATAATTTACAATGAATGCTTTTTATTCTTATGAAATCATAGATTCTATATTCTTGAAATACTCAAGAGTATTTACCACCAAGAGTCACCATTTTTTTTCTTGCACATCACATCCCATTTTTGAAACTAAAAATAGGGATCCTCTTTTTGATTTGGAGTCAAGTCTTATATGTTTCAGGAGTTCATTGTGGTTGATTGGTTCAAATCAATCTAGTAAATTATTAGTTATAAGTGATTGAATGGGGTTTACTTTAATGTCTTTGCTTTCTTTTAGTTCAATCTAAGCTTTTATCTAGCAATGATTTAGTTTCAACATCTGAATTTGCATAAATTTATTAAGTCTTAGTCTATTTGTTTGTTTGTATTTTGAAACACATTTTATAGATTTCTTTTATACTATTTTGCATTAAGTTTGTGTAAATTACTTAACTTTTTAGATTTTTCCACCTCTTTTTATGAACAATTATTGTCCATTTCTATTTCAATTTTAATCTGAATGACTAAATATTTATAAGGTTTTACTCTTTAACTTAGTTTATTTTCATTAAAATATACTAATTTGGCTTTGGATTGAGAAAAAAAACTAAGTCATTTCATGGTTTTCATTCCATAATTAATCATATTTGGTTTTGGATTTGGTCATTTTATTGAATTTTTGTATCCATTGGTTTTCAAATTCTTTAGTGAGTTACTTTACAAATTTTACCTTAACCATTTATTTTCAAACATCTAGCCATTTATTTTTAAATCAAATTGTTGACTATACATTTCATATTTTTATTTTAGGGTTTCCAAAGTTCAGTCAAAGCTTGATAGAAAGGGATAAATCATAAAGTTGAAAATCATTGTTCACATTTTTTTAAAAGGGAAGTAGTCTTTGTACAAATTGTCTAAGTCTTTTACTCTTTGGGAGAAATTTCAACAATGATTTAGAACTTTTGTATGAAGGTTTAATAACAAAATTTGTGAAGAAGATAAAGGTTTTGAAGACTTCATAAAAATCATTCAAGTATTAGGTCTTCAAAAAATGTGTTATGATTTTGTCAAAACATTTACAAACAAAAGTTTTGATGGTAAAACTTGTGAAGGCATGGATGTTTGGAACAAAAGTCATGAATTAAAGTCTATATAAACCCAAAGAATTCATGATAATTTTATAATTTTTTTGATTTTAGGAAAAAATATTGCAAATACTAGTTGAAACTTTTGGTTTGAATAAAACTTTTGAAGACCAATGCCTAGACAAAAGTTGTGATAATAAAAGTTCCATGGCTAGGGAAAAAATAAAAAAATACAAGATCAAAAGTTAGAAATTTTGCATGAGGGCTCAAAGATAAAAATTTTTAAGACCAAGATCGGAATAAAAGTTCCAAAGACAAAACTTGTGAAGACTTGGATATTCAAAAAAATTTCATGAGATCAAATTCATGAAGAATTAAAAGTTGCGAATAAGAGAAGATAAGGCTCTCACAAACTTTCATCAAAATTGTATCAAAATTTCAATCCAAATAAAAATTATGAAGGTCAAAGACCAAACAAAAATATTGATAACATAAGATTTGAAGACTTGGGTCTTAAAAATGAATGAGTCGAAGATCTTATAAAAATCATGAAGAATGAAGGATAGGATCTCCCTTTCAAAAGAATTATCATCATATATTTTATGCAATAAGTCTTTGGCAAAGAAAACAAAGATAGTAAAATCATAAAATGCTAAGGGATCAATGTGTGGTAGTGGAAAATCCAAAAGCTCAAGTACCCAAAGGGACATAAATTCCACATGGCTATGAATTTGATAAAATCAATCTACAAAGCTAAAACCCATGGATGACGATGAGCTAACAAGTGGAAAAATTAGAACCTACAGGACTAGAACCAATAGTATAATGAAATAAAAAGAAATAAAAGTCAAGAGGATATATAAACATTCTATGGAAGCTTTAAGAAAACTTGAAATCCTATTAGAATAAAGGACACATTGGTTGTGCAGCTATCAAGGCATGCGTATACAAAGGAAAATGTAGCTGATATATTAATCAATCATAACTCAGAGAAGATAAATCCTACTTACACTTGTTATTATTGATACATTAAATATTTATGGTCATAACCAAGATGGATCTGCTAGACCTAACAAAGGGATCTCTTACCATAATATTATCACTAGAGAGAGTTCTAAAGCCTCTAGTCAAGTAACACTATGCAATAACTATAGATAGGTTCTATGTTTTCATATTCACAAATTATATGAAAATTAAATCAAAATCTAACCTAGTGCTAACCAAATCTTGTGACACAAAGTGGGGGTAGTAAACATAAAAAATAAACATGCATAGAATATCTATACTCATGTCAATGTCTATGAAATCCTAATACATGGGAGAGAAGTAAAAATGAAAATCTATCTAATATTATAAAGGAGGAACAAAGTTAGGAATACTTACCTTTAAAGATGAACCTGCCAAGCCTTAGCCTCTCCCTTGGCCAAGGTGCTTCACAAGAGGTTGTTATGGTATGTAAGGATAACAGGATAAGTCATATTTAGGTTATACAAATTATCTAATTATATAAAAAACTTATCTACAAGAAAATATTCATGTCTCCAAAGAAATTATTGAAACCTTAAGCTATGCTCCTTAAGTATAATGGTGGATGAGTAGAAGTGTAATATAATATTCTTCTTCTTTTCTTCTATTTAAATGACAGAAAAGGATAGGTATATATAGATTAATCCAACTCTAAACCTTTTTAAAAGTTTATTCAAGAGGGTTGATCCAATCAAATCTATATCATTAATTGATAAAATCAAGTTAGGTCTTGGTCTAGGTTGGCCAGAGCTAACCTAGACTTATAACATGCTTTTAACAATTTGAACATAGGGTTAGCCTAGGACAAAATGTAATGTAAACTATTAAAAATGGGTTTTAGGATTAGAAATAGGCTGATTAAGGTGGTGAATTTATTAGAGGAGCATGCAATAAAGGATGTAAGGTTTAGGGAAGTACATAAGATAAGGTTTTGTAGATATCAAGTGATAGTATAGGGGACAACAATCCTGTGAAGCACTATTGGTCTACCCACCCCTTTCCTAGTACACCCTTTAAGGTATACACTCAGAGGGATTGAGAATATATGGATTCCTACAAGAAATAAATCATCAATAATTGATAAATTTTGAAAATATTATTTGTATACATATGCCCCACTCGAAGCTCATTACATGCCATGTAGGTGAAAGATGGGATGGTGCTTCAGGAAAAGAATAAAGCAACACACAATGCTGAAGATAAATACATTACAATAAGAATAAAATAAGATAAATGAAAGTATAGAATTAAAAAATACATACCTTTACTTACATTAGTGTTGTAGATAAAAAAAGAAGCGAAAGAAATGTGAAGGTGTCCAATGTAGAGAACATTAGATGAACCTATATAAATCAATAAAGAGAGTGAAAAATTGAATTTTTTACAAAATATACATGTAATATGTGATAAGATTCTCTATAATGTAAAGATTCTAGAACATATTTTAATTTATAAAAATATCTAGTAGAAATAAAGATATGATCAAAAAATGGAATCTGGTTGTAAATATTTGACAACAAAATAATTTTGAATAGTAAATATAAATAGGGTGAATAATAATTCATTTTTTATTTTTACTATTTAGATAAAATAAAAATCTAAGAGACCCAATTCAATTCTAGAGAGTGACCATAGTGAGGAGATGACAACTTCAATGGGGAGGATGCCTAGTAGCTGTAGTGAGTGCAACATAGATAATAAAAAATGAATTTTAATTTTTTTTAGTAATGTTTTTTTGAAATTGAGATAAATATAGAAAATTAACTGGTAGGAAAAATTTAAACACCAAAACTGACCATATGAAAATTTTAGGTAGACTAGGGGTAAAATGGGGTATTGGGTTGGAAAATGTTGAACTAATAAATGCCTAAGGCATTTATAGTAAATGGTCAAAAAGTCATCATAGATAAAGAATAGAGTCAACCTAATCGACTCAATTCATAAGGCAAAAAATAAAACAAGGGGATTATTGCGTAATAATAGGATGATATAGTATTAATAATGGTGGGTAACTATGTATCATTAGGCCAACATAATACCCTCTGATAAATGTAGTTAGTAATATGTGGCTGATTTAGTTTACTAAAGAGGGCCAACTATGCACTTGAGGGCTGATGTAGTATGTTAAAGTTAGGATAGGGCTGATTTAGTCTCAATTTGGCTAATATAGTTTGAAAAAAGGCCAACTATGTACTATAAGGATGATGTTGTATAATAGGGCCAATTTAGTACCAAATGGGCTGATTGTGTAGAAAAGTAGGAAGACTAGATAACTAAATCAAATACGCTGATGAAGTAGTTAATTTGTATATTTTTGAGAATCTATTTTAATTATTATAACAGTGAGATTTGATATGTCCTTTTTTGTTTGATATTTTTCAAAGTTACTAGAGATATTAGCACCTAGTAGATGCATTATGGCTACCAAATCTCTTGGAGAATTTAGATAATATGGATAGAGCTTGATTGGTCACCTTTAGCATTGACGACATTATGGACATGAGATAGATTCCTCTAAATGTTTATCTCATTTTCATGTTCCTAATACATAGTATTACTAATGGTGGGCAATTACATATCAGTAGGCCAAAATAGTTTGGAAATGGGAAGATGGCTAACATAGTACCCTTTGGCCAATGTAGTTACTAATAAATGGCTGATTTAGTTTACTAAAGGGGGTCAACTATACACTAGAGGGATGATGTAGTATTCTAAAGTTAGGATAGGGTTAATTTAGTATTAAATTAACTAATATAGTCTTTAAAAAGGCCAACTATGGACTAAAAGGATGATGATGTATAACAAGACTATAATAGGGCCAATTTAGTATCAAATGGGCTAATTGTGTCAAAAAATATGAAGACTACACAAAAAATAAAGTTGTTAATTTGTAAATTTTTGAGAATCTATTTTAATTTTTATGATAGTGAGATCTGATACATCCTTTGTTATTTGATATTTTTCAAAGATGTCAAAGATATTGGCACCTAGTAGATGCATTATGGCTACCAGATCTCTTAGAGCATTTAGCTAACATGGATAGAGATTGACTGGTCACCTTTAACATCAATGACATCATGGAGATGAGACATTTCCCTCTAAGTGTTGATCTCATTGTCATGTTCTGAGGAGCATGGGAGTATTTGACCAATAAATTTTTTATGGGAGGTGGAGGTTGACACCATTGAGGTGGTAATTACTTTAGAGGATGTCCATGCTTTGCTTGGAATTATGATAGGTAGGACACTAGTAATCACTAATACACTAGAGTTAGAGGATGAGAGATGAGTCTTAGCATAGTGGGTTATAGGATCATAGAATATCTACCCCAGATTATGAGTCAACTTATTCAATTTATATATTATGGCTATTCTTGACATCTAAAAGGTAGTGATAAGATTTATGACAACATGAGTGATGTGTCACAAGTCAGACAATAAGGTACCACTATATGCAATAGCCTCGTGTCAATCCATACTAGATCAAGGATCACTTTGTGTTTGGGTCTTTCTATTGGGTCCATCTCATGCATGATATGTTGTATAGAGGGTATAATATGATAAAACCATTGATTTTACGTAGTGCATGGATATATGAGATGTTCCCTATGTATCTATCGATTGCATTTACCTATGTGGTTGATGATAGGTTGCCTCAGGTCTTATGATGGAGATAGGGAAATTTAATGTAGGTTGTGTTATATGTTCCAAAACTAAAAATTATTAGATAGGGGAGGATCATGTGGAAACCCTACATTCACATAGCTACCATATGGCCTAGTTGGTTGGCCATTTTGATAGGGTTGGCATGTGTACAGATCATAAGCGACTACACTTCATGGGTGGAGACTCATCTAGTTGCTCATAGACCTTAATAGATAGAACTATCCCATCAGGAAACTCTTCTAGTAGTGTATGCTTATTGGGCATGACATGTTAGAGATTTGAGATGGATAAGAGGTAGAGAGGTACTTATGGAGATACTAGTTATTAGGCCTAAGCATGATAGACCATGGGTTGGTCAAGTACAATAATAGGAAGTATCAGGGATAAGAGGAGGAGATGTTATGGATGTGGATGTAGGAGCACAATAGGCACCATAATAGAGGCAATAGTGACCATAGTGTGTTCATCAGAGCTGGAGGCACCATTAATGTGAGGAGATGCAAGTGCTAGCTATTATGTAGAGGGATCTAGAACTATCTCCAAGACATAGTTGGTATATAGAGAGACCATTGAGGAGAGGTCCATGGGGGGCTTAGGTGGTCACTATAATATTAATGTTAGTGTTGAAATAACTAATAGAGGAGGTGCTTGATAGGTGACTAGATGGCGAGACCATGATCAGTGACACTAGCACTGATGATAAATGTGTAATTTGCTTTAATATTTGAATATAGAATACTAGTTGTATTATGATTATGATATATAGATGATTTGATGTGTGTGTGTGTGTGTGTGTGTGTGTGTGTGTGTGTGTGTGTGTGTGTGTGTGTGTGTGTGTGTGTGTGTGTGTGTGTGTGTGTGTGTGTGTGTGTGTGTAATATGATGTCTATTTGGGTTTTGTTTTTATAGATATGATGATAGAGGAGGTTATATGGGGAGCCCTGGTTATGGTTGTGTACCATGAGATTTTTTATGGGGTTCTAACACCATATGACCCTACCACATTGGATGAACCCAAGGTTCTATCTACCCCAACCCAATTTTGGCTAGTTTAGACTAGTGAAAGAGGCCATGAGGTAGCTATAGGTACATAGTGATGGGTCAAAACAATCGACATGGGTGGGAGTTGGAGAAGAACAAGCATAACAACTCATATCACATGAGAGAGTTATACATATGGTGAATACCATCTAGCTAAAACATGTATAATACTAGGTGGTCAATCTACAAGGACAATTTATTAGATTGAGATCTTGGACTGCCTCTTTATAGTGTACTATTCATAGGGGTTAATCATAGGTATCCATGGGAAGCATGGATAGGCCATAGGATATACATGATAGAGCATAATATTATAGTTGTAACTATTATATTTTTTACCTTGTATTATATAAAAAATCATGATATATATATGTGTGTGTGTGTGTGTGTGTGTGTGTGTGTGTGTGTGTGTGTGTGTGTGTGTAGAGAGAGAGAGAGAGAAAAAAAGACAGAGATTTTGATAGTTGTATTGATATGTTGAGTTGTAATTGGATTTTGATGTGGATGCATGGATATATTTCCTTTCTAGCACATGTGTTTAGATTTTTTTGTATATACTATTATAAATATGTGATGATGTATGTTTTCTTTTCTATCATTATGTGATACACATGCATGGTTAAAGAGAAAAATGCAAAAATGATTTGGAAAAATATAATTAATCAAAACAAATGTAATACACACTATATCATGATGGAAAATGTGTAAAAACAAAAGATGACTAAATATAATAAACCAAAAATATTAAAAAGGGGAACAAATGTTTTCAAACCATGGAAAGATTTGCACCAAATTAAAACAAATAAAATCACACTATATCACATTGAGAAGTATGAAAAATTGTGATAAAATGGAGAACACATGAAAAACCAATGGTATAAAAACAAAATAATTAAGTCAATAGATCATACTAAATCAAACTGGGGAGTATTAAAAAAGACAATGTAAAAGGAAATTAAATTAATCACACTAATTCAAGCTGAGAAGTATGAAAAATTAAATGAAATGGTTGTAAACATACAAGAAATTGGAAAATAAGAAGATAAAAGTGAACGACTTATGAATGAATCATAAAACATACTAAATAAAGATGGGAAGTATGTAAATAATGTGTAACCCATAATCAAACACAATTTATCTCAAATTTGATGCATATAGTCTCATATGGGCATGGTTATAATAGGAACATTAGGTATTGGAATATTTTATGAGGAGAGCCTAGTCCTATCCATGGTATTGTACTATAACTCACAAAGGGAACACCAATGAGGTAGAAATAACTATGGGAATGATTTACAATATGTTTTTAATATGGAAATTTTTGAGGAGGGCTTGGTCCTATCCATGGTATTATACTAAAACACATAAAGGGAACACCAATGAGGTGAATGGTAAAGGAAATATTTTATTATGGTAATTTGTGAGAAGAACCTGGTCCTATCCATGGTATTACACTATAACTCACAAAGGGAAACCCTAGGGGGAATGATTAGTTAACAAAATAATATTTTTAAAGGGGAAATATTAGGAATGTTGTAATGAAAGAGGGAATATAAAAAGCATGACATAGGCATCTAGGAGAAGACCTTAGCAAACATGAGGCATACTAGGTGCAAAAGAGAGATACTAAGAGTTTAATGACCCTAAAAATACAAAAGATACTTATTCAAAATAAGCATAAAGTTGTATAATAAAATAGGTGATATACTAGATCAAATCATGCTAGTTATATGAAAAATAATAGTAAAATGGACCTATCTTCCCATAAATGTTCCCCATTCCTTAGGACCTCTTACAAATTTGTCTATCTACTATGAAGATTGGATACTTGTGTGAGAAAGTAGGTAGCACTAAAATATTTTTTTATTCTCCTTTCCCAATCTACTAGTCTACCGCACTCCAATAGACCTCAACTCTATCATGAGGCCAAATATGGAGTTTGAGCATTGATTAGACAAAGGAGATGTATTATTAATCATGTCTTTTGGAGTGATTTAATTTTTAAAATTGGTATGTTACCTTTTATATCATTGATTTTTTTAAATGATTTGGCTTATAAAATTTTATGGATTTTATAATTCCTCCTCCATACAGATTTGGAATAACCAACATTAGTGATAGAAGTGATACACATGAAAGAGATTTAAAATTTGGCTATATGAGTTTAAGTATCTAAAGATATGACTAACTAAACACTTAGGCTTACCTATGAACCAATATGTGATCTCATGTTTCAACTGTATGTACACTTAGTATGTGAAAGGAATATAAAATAATAAAAGGAAATCCATAGTAGATCATTAAAATAGGAGTACAATGAGACATCTTATTTTTTAACTAATCATATGGTAAAGAAATATTACTAAGGGGATTAAATTTTGAATAACCAAGTTGCATTAATAATTATGTAAATTTTTGAGATAAGATAGTGAACACTCATTGGAAAAGAAATGAACACATAGACATAAGTGTGCAATCGTGGAAAGAAATAAAATAATCCATAATAAAATGAAAATGAAAGCATATACAATACATAAAGCATAATATAAAGATCCATGTGAAATAGATAGGTGAAACCAACTTTTATGCATAGTCAAATGATATAAGATATATAAAAGTGGACCACAAGTCCAATCCATAATTAAAATGAAGAACAGAGTGAAATACTACCATGTTGTGTTCACAAATACTATTAAATTTTTCCACAAATGTTATCCATGACATCTAGAATATCTCTATGAACTTGGATCCTAACGATAGCTAGATTCTCATCAATCCCCATAGAAAGATTCTCTCTAAATATTCCTAATATATAATGTAGGAATAGTTGAATTATCATGCTCATGAGGGCTATAAGATGTAGAATACTCAAGGAGAGGCATAGGTGTTAGAATAATAATGGTATACATGGGACAATAATGAGGCATCATCGATGGATAAGGAGCCATGGGTGGGAAAGGAACCATAGGTGGGGAATAATCCACAAGTGGAGAATAAGGTAGAAGGGGTGAAGAAGGAGGAGCCTTATTTCATGAATGACCTATAGAAAGATGAATAACTAGTGTAGGTATCATCAGAAGGTGATCATGAAGTTGTTGTTGGAGAATATGACAATGATCGATATGATGGACATCACACTAGTGCCAAATACAACATACCTCTTTATATTTAGGGATATACTTAGGTAACATCTTGGGAGGAGGTATATGCTTGTCTTTGGGATGAGTGAGGGTGGGGCACATTGTGTCAATATAGTGATACATATTTTGACAATGGGTGTAATAATGATTTTTTTTTTATGGTAGCAACATATATGATTATCAGTAGACTTTGGGGGTGTACCAATGAAAGAGGTAGAAGGAGAAGCCAAGGGTGGTTGATATAATTACCAGTCTTTGGTACAATGATTGATGACTTTATGGATATCATTATAAGGTTGATCAACCCATTAGGTGCACATGGGATCAAACTATGATGAAGGAAGAAGGCCATCACCAAGGGAAGGAGGGGATAAAGTAGAAACTATACTAGGTTCATCTAAAGGTAAAGTAGAATCAGAAATAAAATAAGGTTTAATTTAATATGGAGAGGGTATAGGGATTGGGCTAGGCTCAAGTTGAAGGTGAGGCTAGACATGTACAAGGTTTGAGAATAATAGCTAATATCTTTGGGGGAAGTAAATTAAAATGATCCTAATATTAATAAAAATGGTATGGATTGGTCATGGCATGATCCATGAGCATACTTATAAGAGGTTCTACTAAAATTGGAGGTGGACCATACAATTGTTCCATCTCCATTCTACAAAAAATAAGAAAATACTAGAATTGGGCACTATAAAGGAAGGAATGTTATAAGATGAACAAAAAGAGTGGAATAAATAAGTATAGTATCAAAGAATATCCACATTTATAGCTTGGACAAGTCTTCCTAAAAATGTGTTATCTAAAACATAACCATCATCATCATCATCACCGAGTGTATGTAGGTCAATGGTACAAGTAGGTATGACCTTATCATCAAAAGTTACATGATGAATAGAATGTCTAGTATTAGTTAAGACCATAGGTAGATCATCGATATAAGGTTGATAGGAGAACAATTTCAATAGGGAGGAAATAGGGAAATTATATGAGGGGATAGATCAAAATTTTTGATCTTGAGGATTATCTCATCTAGCTCATCATTATCAAAATTGAGGAGGTTAGGTGGTATGTTCTTGATGAGTTTAGGGTGACCATTATAACCTCAGTTAGAATTGATAAGGTAATTAAAAGGTTGATATTACCTATTTTGGGATTCTAAGCAAAGGTTCAAGGGTATTAATTTTAAAGACACCACATTCTTACAATTGTTGAAAATTCTAAGGGTTTGTGTCTCCTTGAATATTATAAATAACATAATTATGGGTGAATTTGACAAACTAACATGTAGATGAGATGATACCCATCATGAAATGAGTCTAAGGTCTAGCAAGAAAGATGTTATAAAATAGGGGAATGTTAAATATCATAACTTTCATGTGGATGGTGACAAGTTGGATGCTAATAGGAAACCACACACAACCTAAAGAAGGCATTTCCCTTCTATCGTAAACTTGACATGTGTTGTGTGGGGACTTGAGATTGAATTTAGAATATTCAAGATTTTTAATGAAAATAAGGGAGGTAATGCAAGTAACTAAACCCTCATCAATCAAGGCATGATTAACATAGATATCACTAATTTGGATGCTAATGAATAGGGAAGGATCATACACATGAAGTAGAATCTCATCTAGAATCATGGAAGTGATAAGAAACTTGAGGGAAAAATAAGTGTATGCAATCATAATTTCATGATGTATAATGAATTAATATTGGATTAAATAAGATAGAGCACACCTACACTTCTGATTGGGGATACACTTGTTAAGTGAGAGCATGACCAATATGAAGATCCACTAGACCTGATTAGGGAATCACTTGTCACAACACATCATGCAAGGAAGGGTTACAAAGCCTAAAGTCTAACACAATTGCATAACCCCAAAAGAGTCCTATAATTTGATGTTTGCTTATGTAATAAAAAATAAAGTAAACTATTCTAATAATAAAAAAAGTAAACTAATCTAGTGCACACTAAAGCTTGTGGTACAAAAGTGAGGGGTTAGATGCAAAGTAATCAAATATGTATAAAGAACTTCAAATAAAGTAAGTATGAGTAACACCCTAATGCATAGAATATGAAGAGTAATATTATTCAAGACAACACTTATGCTACTTCTATCTACCAAATGTGAACCTGAATATACTTACCTGAATGTGAACCTATCACGATTCAATCTCTCCCTTAGCCAATAGGGATGTGCAAGAGGTTATTGTGGTTCATAAGGATCAATTTTTTATGCCAAAGCATCCAATACCTATCTACAAGACTAGATTCTCCAAATAAGAAACCTAAGCTAAGACTCTTCAAGTAGAATGATGGAAAAGTAGACTGTGAAGAAGCATAAGTGAATAATAAATATTTATTGCATATTATTAATATGCCTGAAATGACCTTGTATATATAGAAGTATCTCACCTAAAAATAATTTAGACATATCACTACACTAGGTTGATCAAGTTGACCTAGTACATTCTCAAGCTAATGCC
>JARHVA010003893.1:417500-465000 GCA_037957365.1 Torreya grandis | reverse complement strand
GTGTAATGAGAATGGCCATTGTGCCTTTCATCATGTAATTATACATGATGTCTGTCGATGTAATACCTTTAAGAATGTTGTCTAATGACTCATTGACAAGGGGGAACTCATGTTGGATAACCCCAATGACCCTACAAATTAAGATTTTAACATCTTCAACAAACCTTTTCCCAACCATGACCCTATAAAAAATGAGGACACACTGGTTGAATTCTCTCATGATTCCCACATTGTCAACATGGTTTGTGATACACCTACCCATGAGGACCTAATCTACCCATTCCTCCCTTGCCTCACTTACAAAAGTAATGGAGTCACCTTCCCCTCATTTAGATATCCAAACCAAATAAGTTCCTTTCTCCCTAGCTACCCTCATAGAAGCTTTGGAATCATCACATACTACCTCAACTAGCACATCTAGACAAATAAACATTCCTAATTTACCACCTCCGCCAACTACCCAAAAAACCACTATTCCTATGTATATTATTCCTAAAGGATAAACATTTTTACCAACACCTCCCATAGATGATCCATTTATCTCAACCTTACTTCCCTCACCTCATGAAATCAACCAACATACCAACCATCTTCCTTGACCTACAAGTCTATCTTTTTCATCCACTACCCATAGAGCAAAACTAGTACACAAACCTTTTTATACATTAGTGCAAAAATTGGAATTTTCCCTAAAGCCAAACATGGATCACACTAATTTTTGGAAACACTAAGGGCTCTCTCACATCAACAAACCTAAACCTTATATAAAACCTTCAACCAACCAATCTACCACCTTTCCACTACCTCTTAAACTAATCAGAACTTCTACCAACCCCTCACCTTCTCAACCAACCAAAGAAATCACACCTAAAATAGTCAAGTCACCAACCAAACCCTTTTCAAACCTTGGTGCCTTCCCTTCTGAGAGTTTGGTTTACCCATCCTTAAAATTGGAACCAACCCCTTGCAAGCCTACACCTAAACCTCAACTCAAACCAACTAAAGAGGCCAAATTGTGGAATGGACACATGGATAGGGCTTTACCTCCCTCCACTTTGAATTCTATCTTGGGTCTTCATAGATTAACCTTACTTAAGAAGCAAGCCCCCTTTAACATTTTCCACCCACCACTATTGGTTATGATAGCCCATTTACTGTCAGATACACTAGTCATTCCTAAACTACCAATAGCCAAACTATCAGCCTTGAACACCCTACCTACCAACATACCCAAACCAAAACCATCAACTAGAAGCACCACCTTACCCAAACCATCTCTCACCAAACTTGTTGCCACTAGAACATCTCACTTACCAACCAAGACAACAACCTCTAGACCTTTCCCACCTCTAGTTGAGTCTTATTCAACCATTTTTCAAAGGTTTTTTCAAGAATCTTACCTCACCTTAGCACTTATCAGACCTTTTGATCCATTTTGTTCGAAACCAACTTGGTATAATGATCATCAAATATGTTCCTATCATAAGACACCTAGGCATGACATAGAGAACTACAAAGCTCTCTAGGCCATTATCCATCAAATCTATGATGAGGATGATCTTTTATTGGATGAACCTCCCTTGACCCATCTATCAATACACCTAAAAACTAGTGACCAACACATTCTTAATCCCCCACTCTTACCTCAAAGTGACCAAGAGCCTACCTAGCCTCATATCCCACATTTCCCCTTTATGCATAACATTAATGTGGTCATGTAATCACAATAAAAGGATAAAGGGAAAGCCAAAGTGTCCATTCCTTAGACATACCCACCAACTTATCCTAAACCAAACAAGATATAAACCTCCACATATTTGAATAAGCCTAAAGTTACCATCTTAGGCACATCAGAGGTTAACCCCTCTAAATCCACTAGGAGGGTTATTCTTAAATAGCTCCATTAGACCCCAGCTAAGATGAGCCTTTATAGGCTCATTTCCACCTCACCCCACCATTGTTAGGCCACAATCAAGCTATGTAGGCCATTAAATTTAGACCAAGGGATTCATAACCTATAGAGGCCTTTATTGGTGATCTTAAAATCTCCACCCTTATTACCTTCAAGGACTCAGAGATACCTTCTATCAACCCTAAAGACCTAGATCCCCCTCTCTTTATTACCACCCATATCAACCAAGCCTACATCAAATGGGTTATGATCGATTGGGGAGCCAATATCAACATTATCTCTTCCCATGCCTATGACCAGTTCAAGCTACCAGATAATGTCATATCCATAACTTCAACCATCCTTAGATACTTTAATGACATTATGACCACCACCTTAGGAACCATGATCCTTCACATCCATCTAGGACCTCACATGCTCCCTAAACTCTTTTATGTGGTCAAAGGTGAATTCTAGTATAATGTTTTACTCAAGAGATCATGGATCTATGCCATGGGTTGTGTACCCTCCATTGATGTGTCAAGTTTGAAAATGAAGGTCAAGTTATCACCATACAAACTTACCCTATCCATTTTATAACATGCAATATGACATACCAACCTAATGTTGTTCTTCTACCTCCATCCAAAACACCACAAGCATCCACCACTAAGCCCTCACCCATGGAAGCCAAAGCCATTACTTCCCATTCCATTGAGGCATCTACCAGCTCATATATTCTTATTGACTAGATACCCATCACTAATCTCTTTCAACCAACCTTCCAATGCCTTACCCCTGGATAATACCATCTCCTCACCCTTGATGCCTTCCAAACTCCTCAAGAATATGAAAAGCTCAACCATCAATTGGGTTATGATCCCAAAATTGGAGCCATTATTCCTTTAAGACCTCCCAAATTTCAAACCCACTTTATCTATGGGGGAATTAACAAACCACTTAACATTTCCACCACCCACCCCTCACCTCAACCATTCACCTCTAACTTCTCTTACTTGGACAACCCTGACTTGACCAAACAATACCTTCATAGATGTTCCTAAAAAGGATTTGGTTTACAATGATATGATAATGAACCACACAAGTTGACCTTGATTGAGACCCATAAGCCTCACAAGAAACATGGCCTTGGATTTATTTTACCCAATAAGAAGAAATCTAAACAACCTATTGTTACCATTGTTGAAGAAGAAACCCCTTCCTCATCAACAATGCCTCCACCTAAGTGTGAGGATGAGAACATCATCCCATCTAACTTTTTTTCATCAACAAGATAAAACTTATCCCCCTCACTTATAAAAATTAAGGGGCACCCATATCCATCCCATAAATCCATCCTGAACTAGTGGGAGAAGACTCTCCTACCATTCACACCATTCAGTGCTAGGATGATGATTCTATTCTCACCTAATTTGGTTCACCTAATTCTTCCATCCAATAATACTTACCTCTAGAAAACTAAACCATGTTAAATGAACCTACCATTAACATTGACATAAGCACTCTAGACAACCCCCATGTCATCAAACTTGGCAAAAATCTCACCCCTAAGGAACTACATGACTTCTCTACCTTCCTCCAAGATCATAGTATTGCATTCACCTATTCATCTTTTGACATGCCTGATATTGATCCAATCATTACCACCCACAACATTATGACTAATCTTGACACCAAACTTTTCAATTATAAACTACATAAAATGCATCCTTGCGTAGCTCTCCTTGTCAAAAAATAGCTTCAATTCCTCCTTTCTATCAACTTCATTTAACCCATCAATTATCCCCAATGGGTTTTAAATGGTGTACTTGTCACTAAATCCATAAGGGGACTATGTATCTATATGGTATTTTGTGGCCTAATCCTTGCCTACGCAAAGGATGAATTTTCTTTACCTATCATTAACCAACTTGTTGATCTTATAGCAGGCCATGAGATGTTGTCTCTCATGGATGAATTCTTAGGTTATAATAAAATTTTGATTACCCCAAAAGATCAACACAAACTACCTTTATCACCCCATGGGGGACTTTCTATTATAGAGTCATGCCCTTCATTCTTAAGAATGCTGACACAACCTACCAACATGCCATAACCTATATTTTCCATGACCTTATCCATACAATCATTGAAGACTATGTGTATGACCTTCTTGGGAAGTCCAAGCTTCACAAATAGAATTTAGTCATTATCAAGATTATCTTTGAGTAACTCATCCATTATCATGTCTACCTCAATCCAAATAAATATATTTTTTGGGTCTTGTTGGGAAAACTTCTTGTCTTCATCATTTCCCTTTAATGAATCAAGGTTGATCCAGCTAAAATTAAAGCCATCCTTGAGATGCTACCTTCAACCAATCTTAAAAAACTTTATAGTTTATAGGGGAATATTCAATCCTTTCATCACTTCATCTCCCATCTTTCTGATCAGTGTCAACCCTTCCATCACCTCTTGAAAAAGGATGTCTCTTTCAAGTGAAATGTTGATTTTTAAGAGGCCTTTGATGCACTCAAAGGGTACCTTTTATCTCCACCTATCCTCACACCTCCTAAGGATGACTAACCTTTCAAACTTTAAATATCTACCATTGACCATTCCCTATGGGCAATGCTTTCCCATTAAGATGAACAACAAAAATAGAAATTCATATATTACATTAGCCACAACTTGTCAAGTACAAGACTCCATACACACATACTTAGAAACTATTCTTGGCTCTAGTCTTTGTGTCCACTAAACTTCTCCACTACCTTCTTAACCACAAAACATTTTCCATAACTATTACCAATCCATTCAAGTACATGCACTCCAAACCATACCAAAACCAACATATGGCTAAGTGGCTCATGTTTCTAGCTAAGTTTGACCATAAGTTTCTCTAGCAGAAATTGATCAAGGCATAGGTAATTATTGACCAATTGGATGAGGCACCCATACCAAATAACCAACCTCTTCCTCTTAAGTTTCTAGATAAGTCTATCATAAGCCTATCTCAAGTATATTTCACCAATCAGGTAACCATGTTTTTTGATGGTTACAAATTTTAGCATGGTAGGGGAACTGGTATAATCCTTATCCCCCTTATCGATGAACCACTCCCTTTATCATTTAAACTCAACTTTGAATGTACAAACCACCTTATCCTTAGGATTCAGAACAATCAATATATTTGGTGACTCCCAGCTTGTGGTAACCAAGTCACCAACATTTACCAATGTAAAAATGAGGTTTTACATCTATACAAATAACTGGTTATAGATCTTTTAACATCATTCAGACACTACCATATTCAAACCACCCCATTATCTACCAATAAATTTTTTGATACCATGGCTTTGCTCACCTCTCAAATCTTGTTAGCACCCTCATACTCAAAACAATCAATCATTATCCATCACCTCACTAAGCCCTCCTACACCAAATCAAACACTATAACCATCTTTAGTGTAGAAGAGATCCTACCTGACCTTTGGTATTAGCAAAATTTTGACTACCTTCACCTCTGTGTAGTTCCCTTTGACCTCTCTTAGAATGCCCATCAAGCATTTATCTAGAGCACCTCTTGTTATACCATTCTAGTCAAAATTCACTACAAACATGGTTTTAATGGCCTCTTATTTTATTGCCTTCATAATCCAGAAGCCTCTCACGCTATCAAAGAGACACATGAGGGTATCTATGAGGGCTATTTTAGTGGACTCATTGTAGCTAAATGCATCCTTTGCTTGGGCTGTTACCAGTCTATGCTTAATCAAGACTGCTATGATTATGTGAAAAAGTGTGTCAAGTGTAAAAAACATGCTAATTTACATCATGCACCTAGCCATAGTCTTTACATGTCCATAAATTTTTGGCCCTTTTCACAATGGGGTCTAGACCTTATTGGTGAAATCAACCCCCACTCTTCATAATGACATCATTTTATCATTACCATAACTGAATATTTTACCAAATGGGTATTCCTCTTGTCTCAACAAAAGTTGAAAAGATTATCAAATTTATCACCCACCATATCATCTATTATTTTGGTGTTCCCCATAAGATCATCACTGATAATGTAAAATCTTTAAAAAATAAACACGTTTAAGGCCTTTGTGATGTATTTGGTGTTAAACTATCTTTTCATCACCTTATCACGCACAAGTAAATGGAAAATCTAAAGCCTCTAGCAAAACCCTTAACAACATTCTTACTAAAATGGTTAATGTCTCAGGTCAAGATTGGCACTTGTACATCCATTTCACCTTATGGGCATATCACACTAGAATCTAAACTCATATGGGTGTTACACCTTTTTATCTTGTGTTTGGAGCTAAGGTTGTATTTCCTATTGAAGTCCAAATACCTTTTCTTTGCATATCTTTACATGACCTTGTTTCAAAAAATAATTATCATTAAGAATGCTTAGCTCAACTTGAGTTTCTTGATGAGCATCATTTGGCCATTCTTTCCCATCTTTGTGTCTATCAATAATGAATAAAATGATCCTATAACAAACACCTAAAAGTTCAAGAATTTATCATTGGAGATCTTGTCCTCAAGGAAAATCAATTGGCTTGGACCCTACATCATTACCCATAAGTATGAATCAGGAGCTTATCATTTATCCTCTCTCAAAGGTAAACTAGAACCTGAGCCTCTTAATGCTTTGCATTGGCATCCCTTTATTATTAGATAGGGATTGTAATCATCATTTGTCTAACTTAAGCTCATCCCTTTCAACCACATTTATTTCCATTTTTATAGGGGAAACTAACTAAAATTGAATCATGTGATTATCCATCACAATTATAGCCTAATCTTGAATTATAGATACCACATCTCTATCTGTGGCATGATTCTCATAATGCTTCCCATTTCCTTGAGATCAATTCCTATGGTCATTGTCACCTATACCTCTTTTTCACCTTCTAAACCTTCATGTCAACTTAGGTTTGCCTTCATAAAGGTAATATATTGGGTGTGTATGGGCAAGTCTATGTCAAGTAAAATCAAATAAAAGCAAAAGCAATATCAAATATAAAAAATGAACTTGGATCATCCTTAGCATTCATAGACTGTTCCCTTGAATGATAACTATTAAAAATCCTTTGAAATTTCCAAATGCAAGGTGTAATGTTCCCTTGAAGGAAAACTATCAAAAATATTTGAATTAAGCACATAAACTTAAACCAATCCCTTGAAGGATGGCTAAGTAAAGCATTAGTCAAATCTAGCAATTTTTTGAAATCTTCCCACATCAATCAACTTCCCCAACCCTCAAGCCAAAGCAAAAGTAAAAGTAAAATCAAAAGCAAAATAATTTTTAAAGATGAAATTAGCTCTCATAACATCAATAATATTGGAAATCCACAATCACCTCTCCTTAGTAGACTTCCCACATTGATCAATCTACACTTTATATATAGACATAGACTTATTTATACTACCTCTTTTGACACCTATAAAAAAAGCATACTAGCCTCACTAATGGTTCTAGTTTCACCCATTTACCCTCCACATATCATATGCATGGGATCATGAGCTTACTTGACACAATGTAATTTGGATCCCTATCTATCAACATAGGCATGCTAATGTGAATCATTAAAATGGATTATTTTCACTAAGCCAATCCACCTTTGGGTTTCATATCAATCTTTAGCAATGAAAAGGCATTGTGATCCTTTTTTTATCTTTTATTAGTTTATGTAGGCCTATCACTATGCACATGAATAATAAACATCACATCAAAAACATGAACATCATAAACTCTATCAATAATTAATGGAATCTTTCTATCTATAAGTCAAACACAACGTAAACATATCACAATAAACCATGAACATCAATCACATCATATGCACCTATAAGCATGTCATTACACCATCACAAGCATAAACCAAATCAATGAGAAAAACATCAAGGCATATACCATTTCCCATTTCACCTATATAACCATAAATAAATCCATAGGATGTATCCATCCATAACATATCCTATCATAACCATTAGCATAATTAGATCATCATAACAAAATTTCTATCATCACATGCCTAAGATACTAAGTGACACATCATAAACATGAAGTGAAACCATAAGCCATAATCACAAACCACAAGCAACTATCATAAATAACATCATAAGCATCCATCATATATATTGAATCATCAAAAAATAATACATGTCATGATATGTTAAGCTCTTTCAAAAAAATATACATATCGCTACATCAACATACAGGTCGACATAAAAATAATACATCAAAATAACATATCTTAACATAATCATGAGCTTGTACCACTACCACTAGCCCCATCTGTGCCTACACTTATATCTAGTGGTGGTCCCCCTGGTATCCCTACCTATCTAACTATAGAAGCCTACTGACTTAGAGTACCTATCAATGGCCCACCAACCAAGCTCGCTCTATACTTTGCATACCTCATATCCTAGGGTAACTATTTTAATGGCATCACCTCATAATATCTAAGCTCCTCTATGATAGCTAGATAGCATGCTTAAGGCACTATGTCTGGTGGCCTCTTGTTATTACTATACCAACCCTAGCCCTTTGTCTTAATAGATCTATCTCACCTATAAAAGTGGTGAGTTAACCATGTAATGACTAAATTTGGCCCTATAATGTGTCCACCTATCCCTATAAAGCCTATACCTAAGCTTGGGTCATGACCAATGCTACCCCTACCTTTATACCCTAATCAACTAGATCTACAGCCATTGGTACCACCCCTCCATCATCTCCACCTACATTTATAGATATATAGATAGGGTAGTACCAAGCAATGTATCCATCTGTGTATCTTGCATCATTTATGGGAACCCTAATATGAATCTCCTTAAAGCCACCATCCAAAACTATCTAAATAGGCTAGGGTATCAGTAATTAAACATCTAAGTCCTACCTCCTATACCATGGATGTGGAACCAATATACCTTGTAACAAGCTAAATTAGTAACAAACTTGGTCGAAGAGAATCAACTTAACCTCACCCTCTCAATGGCCCACTATCCACCTATAACTCTGTATAGTGAGGGTTTCCCTCTTGTAGCTTGGCCAGATAAGAAACTATAGGTATAGTCTCCATGTGATGTTCATAGCTACTAATCCCCCTAGGGAATCCTTGAAACACTTAATGTCATGTGCTCTACCTCTAACCCCTAACACAACATTGTCATCCTTCCACCTCATAAAGCCTATAGGGACCTCCAATTGTGTGTACCCTACCCACATCAATCCCATAGGTCTCAAAATTTAGATGTACTTATAAGCCCAACAATGCAGGACCATACCCATGCTAACACCATACCTCTTATGGTTCATGAATCCCCATATCTCTCTATAGATCTAAACCAATATAACTAAGACCCAACCAAATACTATCCTCCCCAATAATAGCTTAGCCAAAATTACCAATACTATATAGGGACTCCCACTTCTAGAATTTGGAACCCCAAAAAGGTAACCATGATCATCATCATCATCATCATCATCATCATCATCATCATCATCATCATCATCATCATCATCATCATCATCATAATTGAATCCTCTAGAGTGCCAGTGGACCTAGTCACTATCATTTACATATAGATACTCGACATACTCTTCCTACTCCCGCTCAATCTGGTAGATCACCTCACCATATAGTGGGAGTTGAGGGATATTATAGGCATCCTCTGGGAGAATAGTCATCTCCCTGATCGGTAGTAAGAAGGTGTTAGTAATAGGTTCCCATCTCTCAATGAGTGATACTATCATGGATGCATCCCTAGGCACATTCTATTAGTGCTTAATCCCTCCCAACCCTACTACTTCCATATGTGCCCAATCATCAATAGTCATCCCCTTGGGTAGTGTAGGGAAGATTTATGGCACATAGTCATGCATTTATATTTTCTCCCAAGCCTACACTAAATTAAATCACTTGGTTTAGACCTTAATAGTTTTATCTACCTTATCTTTTAAAAACACCCCTAACCCTAGCCTCTTGGACATAACCATAACAACCAACCCATTTGATCAAATTTTTAACTTAATCCCCTACCCCAACTCTAACCCTTAATTAATTCACCATGTACTATCCTCAAACAAGCCCTCAACACTTAGACATTTTTACCAAAGGCTATCTTATCCTAGCTAACCACTAGTATTCATGCTGGCTATCAATAGTTGGAAACCCCTAGTTATTAGGGTGTCAATCATCGACAGTTAAACCTGACCATTGATGATCACCTATGGGAATTCTATGGCTAGAATTCCCAAACCTACTAGGACCCTAAATAGAGAACCAATTTAACAACAACTAGCCTAAGCGCTCTAACTAGCTAACCTACTACCCAAATCACCCACCCACCCTATGAATTTGATTCTCTAGCCACCCCATTTTCCCACAATATCCAAAACCCTACCTAGGTAATTTAGGCCCAAATAGAAAATTTTCAAACCTACCCCCCCCCATGCAAATAAAATTAAATGAAAATTAAACTTATCTACCAATTTAGTGTACCCCCTACCTCATTTGATAACCTCCTCTATGGTATGATCCCTCAAGCAAGTGCTTGATCATGTCTTTTTGCTCCCTACATCGTGAACCCATAGAATCTACCATGCACCTTTAGCCCATGAGCAATGTCCACCTCAGTATCCACCTTCCTTGCAAAGCACTAAAATCACCTAGAGCTTGGTCAAACAAAGGCCAATAGTAAAAGTGACAAATTAACTTTTGTTTTTTACTTTTACCACTTAGACTTTTAGGGTTTCCCCTAATTGTAGATGATCAGGATGATCATTGACAGTCACCTTCTAAGGACCCTAACCATTAATGGTTAGGATACCCTAAAAAGTCCAATTTCACCTTTTACCTGTAACTCCACATTTTAAGAAATTTACATCAAGCTCTTGCCTACTTTTGGAGATGACTTTCTCCCACCAACTTGACTACCTTGTCACCCTGTCATTGGTCTCTTTTGGTCCATTTGGCACACAATTTTATTCTTTGACCATAGTGATAACATCTCCATGTTGACCCTTTTACATTTTGTGCCACCTCACACATACCAACATGCTTGTGTCTCACTAGGAGCGCTTCCTACCTTGAATACCCATGATACTTGACCCATTTGTGTTTTCCTCAAGATACTTCCTACCTTGGATATCCATTGGATACATAGTGATCACTTAGGAAACTTGCATTTACGAGTGTTCCTAGCCACCATGCCTATAGGTAGTCACATGGTTCACTCATCACTTATCCTTCTTAGCATTGACCATAATTTTTACAAACATTGGAAACCTCATCTATGAGTGATCTTGGTTATCACACCTTTTATCACATTGTGTGTGCACATTTTCATCTCAAATGCTTGACCTCATGTCACCACCTAGTAACTCACCATCTACCACTTATCAAACCCATCCCCACTTTAGATCCACCTCACCAACTCTTGGTTTGAGGGATAATAACTCCTCCCACTCTCAGGGAAACTAGGCCCTTGACCCATACTCCATTTTTGTTTTATAACTCATTCACACAAGTTGCACAACAAAAAGGGGAAAATGTAGACACCAAAAATCCAAAAACCTATAATTTTGAATGTTTAAGTAGCCCTAGATCCTCTTGGGACCAACCTACATATATCAGGTCTAAACCAACCAATTTGCACTCATTTACACCTAATTGAGTAACCCTAACCTTTAGGACCCTATTTTTGTGAACTCTTATCATCAATGGTCAAGGTGACCATCAACGGTCAGCCTTAGGAACTCTTAACCATCAATGGTCAAGATCCACCTCTTCACCAAGAACATGCAAGCTTTATCAACTTTTTTCTAAATATAAACTTGTGTAATTTGTGTTATGAGCCTTGGCATGCACAAATTCTATTTAGAAGACCCAATTACACCTTCACTTCTACCTCTTGCTTGTGCCTATAAGAGAGAGAGGCCTATAAGGTCAAATTGATCTTACAACAATTATCATCTTAGGAATTTAGGAGTTTCTTTTAAAGGTTGATTAGATCAGTTAACATCATTCATATTGTCAAGTATTATCAACCATATTATTGAGATCTAACTTGCCATCATCTCTCAACCAAGCTTTTAGGTATCCTTACTCTACTAAAATTGAGTTATATTCCACCAATAGATTAACTATGTCAACCAACCACCCAATTAAATTTTGGTGAGATAAGTACTTGATTATTAATATTCATGTACTTTTATTCCATTTCAAAATTAATCTAGCCTTTGTCTGATTCTCATAATTCATCTATATAATCCCATCATCTTTTATTAATCAAACCTAAAATTTCATAGTAAATCATCAACGGTTAGACCCTAACTATCAATGGTCAGGCCTAACCATCGACAGTTACCCCAATCACTGAATGTCACCTATGATAGAAAATTTTCAAGCTGATTTCACCCACCTACACCTAACTAAATCCATGTTTCTATGTTTTTGACCACTCACAGACCCATTTCTAATTTTTTGAAGCATATCCTAACTTGTTAGCACTAGTATTAATTAGTCTATCACTAATTAGATCATTTCTAGCCTATTTTTCTAGCAAGCCTTATTATATTTGATTTTAGTACCTTTTGACTATTAATACAAGTACCTTTGTTCTAGTTTATCAACTTGATTATTTAAAACATGTATATTGACAACCCCTAAAGAAGCTCTCACTTCTAAGATCTAGCTATCCCTAGGCAATCCACCCAATTATTTGTCTAACAAATAAGTTTTATTTAGTGTTTTCTTATCTACAGGTCTTCCTCAGAATATAAAGAGGATCTCTTCACAATCTTCTAATTCAATGTGCACATAACCAAATAGGTTTTTGAACCATACCCATATTTAGTTTTTTTCTCTCTTTCTTTAAAACTTAAGTGAAAAATTACATGAAACAATTAGATGTAGAAGCTTTAGAGGATTTTCATTTTTGAGAAGCATTAGTGTACTCTTGATGATGATGTTTGATCATGGTTTCATGGTTGAATAAATCACCAAGCATGTAAGAAATATCACATTTATAAATACCTCTACAAGATTCATGAGAATGTCTAATGTCGACATGAAACCAACAAAATATATTTGGATCATACCACTTAGGAGGAGCATTAGGATATATGAAAGGTTTAAAGGGAGGTAAAAATTGTCTCATTTGATGTACCGAAAGAAGTATGTGAGATGGTAAAGGAATATCATTGTAATTCCTAATTTGGATTGAGAAGTGTTACTAGTGATAAAATTGGATGTTTGGAAAGATCCTTTAAGAAGCTTATAATTAGGTTTGAATTGATTCATAAAAAAGTCTTGCCATTTAGCTTGGTCAAAATCTTTAATAAGAGTTTGAGGAATAAAATTTTGAACCTTATATTGAAGAGTGGGAGTTAAAGTAATGGTAAAGATTTTGAATAAGTTATCATTAGACATATTATGGTTGGATTTATGAGCTATGGATTTCCATATTTTAATAAATTCATGAGCTAATTTGTTAGGAGTTTGCTTAGCATTTATGAAATGGCTAAGACAATTTTTAGGAAGATCATTATTTTTAAAAAAATTAACTAAAGGATTGACCAAATATTCAAGTTACCAAATATAATATTGAGGTAATTGATTATACTATTCTAATACATCACTGGTAAAATTTTTAACTAATATTTTATTAGTGGAAAATGTATTTGTTTGGATCCATTCTTTGTAAACTTTACCAAAGGCTTTAAGAATTGAGATAGGGTCTTTACTCCCATCATATTTAATAGTTGGTGATATGTTACCAATGTCAATAGCTACAATAAAGGGAGCTAAAGGCTCATTTTGAATGGTTTGAATCATATTGTTATTCATTATTGGTTGAGGAATAACATTACCTAAGGAATCTCTAAGAGGTGGAAGAATGTAGTTAGGATTAGCTTGAGGATGCATGGTTGGAGGTTGATTAGTAAACTAATTAAGTGTTTTTGAAGCTATATTATCTGATTGGTATTTGAGTTTTGTATAATGGTCATTTATTGGATTACTTGAGCTAATAATTGGGTTGTATTGGGTGGTGGATTAGTGTTATAAGGAACACTCCCTAAATTGGTGTTGAGGGGAGGATTATTATAATAATTTTTGTTAATGTGATTATTAAGTAAACTTGTGTCAATCACTCCTACATTGGTTTGAATTTTTTTAGAATTTTTGTGCTAGGTGTAAAAAAGGATTGGATCCATCAACTTCATCTAGAGCTGTTATTTGAACCATGTGACAATTTGAAGATGAAAGAGGACAAGAGGTGCCCCAAGAGTGATGGTTCTCTTGGGAAGAAAAGAAGGGGAGAAATGAACATCCTATATAGGATCTAAATGGATTCAATCTATCCAAAAATATTTTCATAGGAGACTTCATTCTAATTAAAAGGAAATGAACATGATGTAAAATGAAAGAGATGGAGAATTAGGTCGATAAACAGGGATATCAAGAAACAGAACTAGGTCAACCAGGTTGACCTAATGTAGTGAACAAGGGAAGAAAATAGGGTTTGAGATAGCACTAGGTTGACCAAATCAACCTGGTGTAGTAGATAGAGAAAGATAAAGGATTGATAGTAAGATAGGAAAAAAATAAGATATTTTGCAACTAATCTAAAAAAGTGAATGCTAAAAGTAAACAAACAATCAATTGAATTGATTGTAGTCAATCTAATTGATGTACCTAAAGCAAAAATCTTGCACCAATATGAGCTATTATAAGTTCTTATGCACACAATTAATCAAAGAGAAAGAAAACAACTTGGAAAATAAATCTAGTTAATTAGTCAACCTAAAATGTTAGATTATTAAAAATGATTTTAAATTATAAAAAGCTAGTTATAAATAAGGTTCTAAATAGAAATCTATGGATTGTTTTTGGTGAGTTTAGGATGAAAGGGATTGTAGTGGTAATTATATAGGCTTGGTATTGGGGCCTACCCCCTCACTTCACACACTACAATGATAAGAGTGTTGGGTGCTTAGCTAAAATATACCATTAACCTTACTTTATACTTGACCAAGTATCAAGTTAGCTTCCCCTTTGGTGATGAAATCCAAGTAGTTAGGGTTGGGTATTCAAATGTTAAAAGGCTTTTTGATGTTTAAGTGATTTGGCTATGTGTGCATAAAATAAAAATAGTGCAACTAAGAATTTAATTAGAAACCTCCTAATTAAACTATATGAACTATTCTAAGAATGCAAATAACTAAAATGAAAGATGTGATTAGCATATAAGGTGAATTACAATTTTGAAGCAAGGTATAGTAAAAACACTATATGAAAAAAAAATATAACTAGGTCAAGAGTATCGAGATAGCACTATTGAAAATAGGGTCTAGAAAATCTACTAGGTCAACTAGGTCAACCTAGTTGTTTTAGATAGAAAACAAGACACAAAACTAGGTCGACTAGGTTAATCTAGTTGGTTGTGTAGAGGCAGTTTTGAAGGATGCAAACTTGAAAGGAAAATATAGAAATAGAGAGATAAAAAATAATATAAACTCACCTTGATGGTTCATAAATAGAAATTTTTGATCCAAAACCTAAAAATTGGGTCAATTTGGTCGACCAAATAATACAAAAATCTACTTAAAAAGTGTTGAAAATACACTAGGTCAACCTGGTCAACTTAGCTGGTTAGACTGGAAGCCTAAAAATGTACTAGGTTAAGTTGGTCAATCTAGTAGGATGATCTAAAAGTCTAGAAACTAAAATCTATATTAGGTTGAATTGATCGATCAGGTTGTACAAAAACTATTGTAAAGTGATTGAAAATACACTAGGTCAATTAGGTTGACCTAGTAGGTTGAATTAGTATTCAAAAACATGCTAAAAACCTATACTAGGTTAAGCTAGTCGATCGAGTTTCTTGTTCATGTTCACAAAGAAAAAAAAAATTGGCTCGAGAGAATCGAACCATTATATCAAAATATATGATAGAAATGATGATAAAGTAATGAAATAAAAGTGAACAAATCCAACAAAGATTTGATTCACATCATATTCACCAAAATATATGTAATAAAAATTACATGATGTAAAATGAATTAATATTGTATCAAATAAGATATAGCACACCTACACTTCTGATTGGGGATACACTTGTTAAGTATGAGCATGACCAATATGGGGATTCGCTAGACCTAATTAGGGGATCTTGCTAGGAAGGGTTCAAAAGTCTACAATCTAACACAATCACACAACAACCCTAAAAGATTCTTATGATTTGATGTTCACTTATGTAATAAATAAGAAAGTAAACTATTCTAATAACAAGAAAAGTAAACTAATCTAGTGCTCACCAAATCTTGTGGCAAAAAAGTGAGGGGTTAGATGCAAAGCAATAAAATATGTATGGGGAACTTCAAATAAAGTAAGTATGAGTAAAACACTAATACATAGAATATGAAGAGTAATATTATTCAAGCCAACACTTATGCTACTTATATATTCTAAAAGAGAGGAGAACAAAGTTAGAATATACTTACCTGAATGTGAACCCATCACGATTCAATCTCTCCCTTGGCCAATGGGGCTTTATAAGAGGTTGTTGTGGTTTGTAAGGATCACTTTGTTAGGCCAAAGCATCCAAGACCTATCCAAAAGACTAGATTTTCCAAATAAGAAACCTAAGCTAAGACTCCTCAATTAGAATGGTAGAAGAGTAGATTATGAGTAAGCATGAATGAATAATAACTCTTTACTTCATATTATTATTAATGCCCAAATGATCTTGTATATATAGGTGTATCTCACTCTAAAATAATTTAGACATGTCAGCTATACTACGTTGATTGGGTTAACCTAGTACATTCTCAGGCTAATGCCTAAAGTCTGTGCTAGGTCAGTCAAAAGGCAAACAAGCGAAAAGAGATAAAGTGACCCCAAAATACACTACGTTGACCAGGTTGACCTAGTGTAATGAATAGGTAAAAAGGGTGTAAATCAAGAAGAATAAGGATAAAAAGAGGAAAAGACCAGAGGAATGTGCAAGGGAGGATAAATAGATTAGGGAAATTTTTTAAGAGCTAAATGAATTGAGAATAATGTGACAATAAGGGATAACAATCCTACAAAGCACCAAAGGTCTACACACCCCTTTCTTGGTGTAACCCTTAAGGCATACACTTAGATAGATTGAGTCATGATGGGTTCCTATAAGATGTAAAGCATCAGTATTTGATAAAAGTTCAAAATATTGTGTGTATACAATAAGTTTCCACTCTTTCATCAACATGTATGGACATCTCTTCAAATTATTGAAGGATACTATCTCTGGACCCAGACAAGGTAGCTTCATGCCCTGATATAGAAGGACATAGGATTTTCATTTTAAACAATAATTGCATTAGATGGTTTCAATGATGGGGGGAAGTTCACATTAGTTTAAGGAAAGGTATTTGAGATGGGAGATGAGAAATTTCCATAATGGGGTTCCATTCTTCATAACTTATGAAGGGATTGTTAGATATAAGTGTTTAATGTTGTAAGAGCTCTTGTGAAGGAGGATTGGAAGTAAAATTAAAATAGTGCTGGTAAAATTTAGTTGGTTTAGTTTGAGGATAAATATGTTGATTGTATTTATGTGTTGGAATGATTGATTTAGGTATTTATTTTTATTGGCTTGAATAAATATTATTAGAAGGTTGGGGAATGTTATCTATATGTGTAGATGTTGGAGGAAGAGTAGAGATAGTGTGACATGTATGATAAAGTTTAGATGTTGAAAGTGGTTCTTGGAAAGTTATAAGGTACTCTTTCCCAACTCCATGAAATGATATGGGGAATTATTTTGAATGATGTAGAACATTTTATAGGTTTGACATATGGGTATGGCATTGGAGCTGATAAAATCAACTACCCATTGCATTTTAGTCATATTTACCATATTTTTTTCATTATTAGTGAAGTCTATAATATTTTTAACATTATTTATAGGAGTAGGCTTCTCATTACTATATTGATGATTGGGAAGAGGATATTTGTATATAAAAAGATGAGTATTAGCTTGATTTAAAGATTGATTTTTGTTTTGTGTTTCATGGGATTTAAAAGATACGTCATATGCTTGTTGGAACTTGTGAGTGAGTGATTCATGATAAAAATTTAGGCCAATAAGGAAACCCATAGCTAGATTATGAAATTTTCTATAAGTATTGTGAGATTGGCCCCAACTTGCATGAAACCAACAAAATTTGTTCAGATCATACCATGATTTTATTGTATGATTGGGGTTAAAATTTCATGGTAGAGACCTTGGAATACACTTTTGGATATTATTTAAGGATAATGGTTTTTGGACATTATTTTTGTTTTTTTGAAAAAATGTAGGAATAAAAGTGTTATTTTGAGGGGGGTCATGCTTCATGGTGTTGTTTGGAGTGATCATTTGAATGGTGTGAATAGTATCATAAGTATCAGTAATGCCATCACTAGTAGCATGATAAAAAAAAAATTTAATGAGCATTCATGTGCCCACATTATGTTGAGATGGTTTAAATTTGTGCATGATAAAATCTTATCATGTATCTTGGTCAATGGCTTCTTCTAAAGTTTTCAAAGAGAGTCCTAACTTGATATTGCAATTTAGGGTAGAGAACATTAGTGAATAGACAAAAAAGATTATCATCTACCATATTCTACTCACATTTTTTAGATGAGTTATTCTAATGTTTGATGAAAGCTTGTGCCATTTTATTATCAAGTTGTTTATAATTTATGAAGTGAGCTAAGTTATTCTCAGGGAGATTACTAGTTTGAAATTATTGTATTAGGGAGTTAACCAAATCTTCCAATCTAGTGATAAAATGGGTTTTTAGTTGATTGTACCAATCTAAAACATCTATAGATAATTTTTAAGATAATATCATGGTAGCAAAAAAGGTATTAAGTTTGAGCCCATCTTTATAGAGGTTTCTAAATGTTTTAAAGTGTAATGTGGGATTGGTAGACATGTCATAGGTGATGGTTGGTGTGGTACCTCTTATGTTGATAATAGTAATTTGAGGTACAAGAGGTTAATTTTAGAGATGCTTGATCATTTATTTATGATATTTGGTTGAGGAATAAGGTTACCATGGGAATCCATAAGGGGGGGTGGGTTGCATTTAGATTTTGTGGTCCCCATGAAACCTATTGGGGCTGATTTTCAAGGTTAATGAGATGGTTTTACATCTACACATTTTTATTTACTTTATTATTTTGAAAACTATTCATTTGATTGAGTGTTTGTAATAAAATTTGGTGAGTTTGATAAGTATTTTGGCTAGTATGTATAGCATGTGCAACATTGGTATTAGTATTAGTGACTTGGGTTACACTATGAGTAGTAGTATGCACTGCACTAGTGGCGTGAGAAGAATTAGTATAAAAGGAATAATGATTAGCATTGAAATAAAATGAATCACTAGTATAATGATTATAAATGGAAGAAAATGAATCACTATTAGTAAAGATGCACTAGTGGAAGGATTAAGGAAGAAGGTCTTTGGAAAAAGTCCCACTAGAGGTTAAATCCATCATGTTAGTGAAGATACTTGGCATGGAGGTTGAATAGATTATAGAAGAAGATGTCAAGGTGTGGGAAGGAAAAAAAATAGAATGGAAATGTTAAGAAGTAAAGAAAGTGTCTCCCCCAAATATATGAGAGAAGGTAGGGGAGGGTGAAAGAGGTTCTTCTTCTTGAGGAACTATCATAAGCTTATAAATGGTTGAAGGGTTATTTCCTCTATGTTTGGGAAATTTGTTAATGAAGAAGAACATTTAATTCATGCTTATATTTTAAATATATTAAAGGATTAAAAATTTATGATTAATGATGAGGATTCCCATAATTGGTAGTGTGAGTGGTGACATGAACATTACTTTCATCCAAAGTGGAAGCCAAAAGTTATTTCTTGGGAAACCTATTATGATTGGTAAGACTCATCATGTTTGTTGGATTAAATTTGGTATTATCCTCAAATATAAAATTCATGATAAGAAAAAGAGGCTCAAAATTTGATTTAAAGATAAACTAGAAAATAGGATACAGAATCAAACAGGTCAATAGTGTTCTATAAAATAGGGAATAAAATAAAAAAGAATAGGACACAGTCATGCAAGTCGACTATGTACTACTAAATAGGTAACAAGAGGACACATTAAAACAGCTCTATTGTGTACTTTTAGACTATAAATTGAATAGTAAGATAAGGATACATATTCAAACTAAGTGATTATGTATTGAAGGTAGACAAGATGACCAATCTATAAGAGATTGTGTTGATAGTGTTATGAAAATAGAGGAAGAATTATCAAAATAATATTTATAAAAATGATATGAATCACATAGGTAATTGGATCAATGTGATTTATCTAATTATAACACACAACACAAACCCTACACTAATGTTAGATAATGTAAGTTTTACAATACAAAATATAATGATAAAAGAACAAACAACCTGAAAGTAAATGCTAAGTAATTGGTCATTATTAAGTGTTATTAAATTATAATAAAATTTAAAATTAATGTGATGAGAAGTTGGTTATAATAAATAACTATAAATCAATCTAAAAATGGTTTTATGATGTTTAGATTAAAGAGGATTTGTATTGGTGATGGTATTGGATTAGTATTGGGGTCTAGCCCCTCACTTCATAATATTGTATCGATAAGGGTGTCAGGTGTTTTTCCAATATATACCATCAACCTTGTATTTATACTTAGCTATAAAACCAAGTCAGCTTCCCCCTTGGTGATAAAATGTAAGTAGGTAGGCCTTATGAAGGTAAATATTTAATGATTTTTAGTGTAAAGTGATTAGTAAGTGAGTGAAAAAGAGAAAATTAATGTGACTAAATTGGTAAATTGAAAAACCACCTAATTAATCTATGTTTTTTAATCTAAGCATGAAAACAACTAAAATTAAAGTGAATTAATTACTAGTAAAAGGAGGTTAATTTGATTGACTATGCATAGTATAGAGTCAGTTCAAGTGACACTATGTGAAAATAATGTAGAACAGAGTCGATTGAGTTGTTATTATTCTATAGAAGTAAGATATCAAGGAACATAGTTAAATAAGATGACTATGTCTTCTAGATAAAATATAGGATATGTAACTATGTTGAATTAGTAAGCTTAATTAGCTCTAGGGATGCATTTTTGTAGACTGAAAACTTATGAAAAAAGTACAAGAAATGAAAATTTAAAATGATAGAGAGAGTAAGAATGAACCTTGGTGGGTTTGACATTACTTAGATTGAAAAATTCTATGCTATGATGTTGAAGTGCTAATTCAAATATTTTTTGACCAGAGTTAACTAGATTGATAGAGTTTATAGAACCTATGTGTTGAAAAGAAGTTATGAATAGATTTGACTAGTTTGATTATGTTTATAGACCTATATGCTGAAAAAAGATAACTATGAACAGAGTCAACTGGTTTGATTATGTATGAAATTCTATAATTTAAGAATAATATTATGCTAAGCTAATTGATCTAGTCACCTAGTTTTGGAGAAGACACGCATAGACAAAACATATTCATTTTGGGGTGAGTGTTTGTTAAACATGTACATAGATTGTTAAACTATATTGACATATTAAATATAGTACTAAAAAATATAAATATATAATATGAGGATAAAATGAATGGGTAAAATAAAACCTATAAGGGTTTGAATCATGTTGGTTTCAATAGAATGTATACAAATAAAAATGAAATTGATATATTAATCAATGTTAACTCAAAGAAGATAAATCCTAATTTCACTTTTGATTATTGACACATTAGATATTTGGGTCATAATTGAGATGGATCTGTTAGACCTAACCAAGGGATATGTTACCACAATAACATCACTAGAGAGGGTTCTAAAGCCTCTAATTAAGAAATATTATGCAATAACCCTATATAGTTCATATGTTTTTATATTCACAATGTATATACAAAGAAAATTAAAATCTAACCTAGTGCTCACTAAAGCTTGTGACATAAAGTTGGGGTAATAAACATAAAAAGTAAAGTTGCATAAAAGATATATACTCATGTTAATGTGTAGTAAATCCTAATGCATAGGAGAGAAGTAAAAATTCAAATATATTTAATCTTACAAAGGAGGAACAAAGCTAGGAATACTTACCTTTGAAGATTAACCTACCAATCCTCAATCTTTCCCTTGGACAAGGTGATTCACAAGAGATTATTGTGGTATGTAAGGATAAAAAGGATACATCATATATAGGATACACAACTTCTCTAAGTATTCAAAAGACTTCTCCACATAAAATATTGAAAACCTAAGCTATGCTCCTCAAGTAGAATGTTAGATAAGCATATGCACAACATAATATTGTTCTTCTTCTTTTCTCTTTAAATTATGGAAATGGATTTGTATATATAGTTGGATCTAACCCTAAACTTTTTTGAAATTTTAGTCAATAGGGTCATCTCAATGTACTCTATATTGTTAATTGATAAAAGTAAGTTAGGTCTTAGTTTAGATCAACCATAGCTAACCTAGACCTGTAACATGCTTTTAATAATTTGAATATAGGGTCGATCTAGGCTGAAAATATAATGTACACTATCAAATAGGGGGTTTATGATCATAAAAGGCAATGAATTTATTTGTGGAGTGTGTAAGAGAGGATGTAAGGCTTAGAGAAGTGCATACGAGAAGGTATGTAGATAGAAAGTGGTAGTGTAGGGGACAAAAATTCTACAAAGCACCAATGGTATGCCTACCCCTTCCCTGGTGTGCCCTTTAAGGTGTGTACTCAAATAGATTGAGACTTTATGAGTTCTTTCAATAGATAAATAATCAATAATTGATAAATATTGAAAATATTATGTGTATATAGCATGAGCCTAAATTTGATAGTACATTTAGCCATCAAAATTATTAAAAAGTTGAAAATGGATTGTACATCCAATTTGATTTGCAAAATAAAATAGTAGTCTATTGTGTTGTAGATCCTATTTCTATATTATAATGTATTTTCAAATAATGTACATTTTAAATGTATTGTACACTTTATATGTTTTTCTTTCTAGGGTTCTGGACTAGGCTGGGCCTCAAGTAGGGGTTTGGGGGTGGAAGCCCCCAAAACATGGGGGTTTAGGGGTGGTAGTTCCTGACAAATGGGGGTTTGAGGGTGGTATCACCCCCAAAAAAATTTGGACCCTTTTAAATGGGAAACCATTTTGGCTTGATTTCACCCAGGGTTTTGGTACCCACTATTTTTTAATACCACTTTGTTGATATATTATGTATTGATGGATATTTCATAGGTAATACATCATGAGAATAAAGGTTTGAGAAGGAAGAAAAGAGTGTGTAAATTTAGGTGTGAAATTAGGAGGGTTTGTTAAGCATAACTCCAAATAATATTTATGCATTGTAATTGTGAGAAGACTGATCTGAGAGTGGTTTGTACTCTCATGGCTTGTAATAAAATATGAGCAAGTGTTTCTTGGTGGATGTATCCCACATTAGGTGAACCACATTATATTTTATCTTCTTATTGTGCATTTTATTTCTATTCTTTTTGCATCTCTATGTATATATATTATTGCGATTCTATAAAATTGTTCTACATCGATTTATATCTTTATTCCCAACATAGTCCAACTAAATCATGAATAATATAAGAATCATTAGCATGGCTTACACATTAGGATTAAGCATGAAACATAAAAGACAATTTATATGCCTTATGGAGGTGTGACTATAACTACAAAAGATATGGTCAGTTGACTATCCTAATGCAATCTTGACTATATTCCCTCATGGGCATTCATTCATGATTTGGTCTAGCATGATCCCTGATATTTTCATGATGTAATTGAGTGGGATTCATTCCAATGAACCTCAATTTGGCTGGTCACATTGATTATTTCTACAACTACCCCATTAGTGGGTGAATTTGAATTTAAATTTGTGTTTTAAATAGTTCATGCCTACGTGCCTATATAATATCAACTCTTGTGAAATAAAAATGGATGGCTCTTTGTTGATTTTGAAATGAGACATACAGAACCAAACCTTTTCTTTTGATTTCTAAGATAATCTCTTTCCCTTATCTGGTTTTAGCCTTATTTTTATATAGTTATTTTTTAAGTCTTTGATGATTGTATGAATTCTAAGATATCATTAATCAAAAGGAAAAATCCTAAAAAATTGAAGACTATTAAGTCTTTATGGTCATTCCATGTGCATTTTTATTGTATTTATGTCCTTCATTCTTATAGTCACTCTCCTCCAAGAATATTGCACCCTATTTAGTTAGATTTGTGTTAGGTATTGCTCAAATCAAGATTGGTTTCATGGTATTCACTCAGTTAGATAACTATGGGTTCATTTTTGTTCAAAACAGGCATTTTATTTCTTTATCCCTAATATTTTGATCTTTCTTTCTGATTAGGTTAATCTAGGAACATACCAATATGAATTTAACTATTTATCTTGATTATATATATATATATATATATATATATATGCATTAAATTTTATCATCATTATTACATTGTTGAATTCATAGACATGATAAGCTAATGAGGGAATTCAACTTATGTTAGGAAGTAAATATTAGAAATTTTATTTCCATTGGAGGCCAAACCCTATAAAATTATCAAAATTGAAGTGTGTGTCCTCTTTTTGAATCCATTAATCATAGTTAATTATGGTTCAAATCATTAAAATGATCCCCTTACATGGAATAGTTCACATCATCCAAATAAGTGAAGACCAGTATACTAAGACTTGGTATATCTAGACCTTGGAGAGGTATTTGCTTCATAGGATCTCCCTCATTTTAGGAGAGGCTAGGGATTAAAAACCCATACCTAGTTATTGGTTATGTCAAAACACATTTCAACACTTGGAATCACTTCTAGTGAACCAACCATGGTTCAAAATTTTGTTGGTTTAGTACATTTAGTACTTTCCCTCATTCATGAGAGTTAGAGCATGCATATTTTCAACTCAAGGTATTGATTATTTATTAAAAATTAGGAATTTATCACTATCAATTCACCAATGGTTTAACACTAGGAACCATCTCTCTAAGTGATTCAATAAAGGGACATGCTTCTCTAATGATTTTACAAGTTATAGGGAAACATAATTTTATATCCTTATAGGTCTACTCCTTCCTTGATTTATTTTCAAACTTAAAATTTTAGAGTTCCATATTTTTCAAATTTAAAATTTAGAAAATAACAACTTCATGTGTTGTTGTTAGGTTTTCTAAAATGAGTGCCCTACATAAATGGTTTTTTCTATCAAAATACAAAGTGTGTTAAATAGACTCAAGTTTTATCTTTCTATTTTACTCTAGTAATATCATTAATAGAATAAAGGGGGAGAAAATGTAAATACTTAAATTTGGTCAAAAGTACTTTACAATATTATTTTTTTATGCATCTTAAGACACTTTAATTAATCCTAAATATATGAGTCTTATTCACCATTTTGCTAGACATTTATCTATATGTGGGCTTGAACTTTTTGTTCATCATCACCATTACATAAAAAATTTCAAGTCATTGCTAAAAATGTGTTATATCAATCTCAAACAACTTCCAACCTCAAGACAACCATCCTTGAGTTTTAGGACAAGTTTATATTAGGTAGTAGGTTCACTACTATGGATTTGTCCACCTAGTGTGACCTCATCCCCATGTCACTTAATGACTAATTTTATAATTTTTAAATATTCATTTAGTTCATCCCACACCTTTCACAAGTTGGCTAAAAAAATTGTCAAAATGTTTCAATATAAATACAAATCAAAGGATATTCATTATTCCTAGCTTATCATTATATATTGAGAACTTATACACTATTTCACATTGATAAAATATTCCCTATTCTTCCCAACTTCAAGATAATTCACTAGTAGTAGTCACAAGTCAATTCTGAAGTGTTTTAAAAATAATTCAATAGTTAACAATGTAAAATATCAAAGAGAAATTTATTGTTGCATACATATAATCAAGGAACACAACTATATAATCATTCCAGGTATGATAACTATTTTCCCCCAAAAATATCACTCATTTTTGAGACAACATTTGAACTATTTTGGTCCAACAGACCAAAATCCTCTCTCCCCTTCTCAAAAATTGTTCTGGGCATTCAAATTCTTCATCATTCAAGCTTTTTTAGATTTCTACAGACTCTACAGGCTTAAATCTACAGACTCTGGAGGATTAAATCTATGGACTCTATAGGAAGGAATCTATGGACTCATTTCTATGGACTCTACATGCAGGAATCTATGGACTCTGCCAGTTCATTTCTACAGACTCTACAGGAAAGAAACAAGCTCTCAACACTTAGGCAATTTCAAAGTTGGTTCAATGCCAAGGTTCAACCAAAAGGTTCATTGGAAAAATTCAAACAAAGGATTTAACCACTAAACCATTGAACCTTGAACTAAAATGGTTCAAAGGTTCAACAATTTCAAGGGTTCAACGACATCAGCAAGCTTAAAGAGTTAAGCGCTTCAGCAAAAGTTCAAAATTCAACTGCTTCAGCAAGTTCAATGGCTTTAAACAAATTCTAAAGAAATAGAAAAAAAAAGAAGGCTTGAACCGTTGAATCATTGAAACTTGAACCAAAATGGTTCAAAGGTTCAACAGGTTCAAAAGTTTAAAGGTTCAACGCAGTTGGTTTAAAGTGGTTTGTTCAACGTGGTTGGTTCAAGTGGTCAAGTGAATGAGCAAAACACAAGAAAGTGCTTGAACCATTAAACTATTAAACTGTTGAACCTTGAACCAAAATGGTTCAAAGGTTCAAAGGTTAAATCAGTCAATTTAAGTGGTCAATTCAAAGGAGTGTCCCAAAGCCCACAGGCCAAAGTACCCTTATAGAGGGCAGGTGATGAGCAAAATGGACCTTTCTTGAAGCCCAAAGGATGACCTAATGAACCGATTGAACCTTGAACCAAAATGGTTAAACAGTTCAAAGGTTCATAGGTTTAATGGTTCAAAGGAAGCTCTAGACAAAGAGAAAGAAAGCCATTGAACTGTTGAACCATTGAACCTTGAACCAAAATGGTTCAATGGTTCAAAGGTTCAACATGGATGGTTCAAAGGAGTGCCCCAAAGCTGAAAGAACAAGTGCCCTTGTGAAGGTAGTGAACTAAGGGTAGGTGCCCTTGCGAAGGGTAGAGGACATTGGTTCAAAGATCAAAGGAAGTGCCATACAAATGGATAGTTCAATCAAAGACCAAGAAAGTGATTGAACCAAGAAAGTGATTGAACCAAGAAAGTGATTAAACTAAGAAAGTGATTAAACTAGGGAAATGATTGAACCATTGACATCCCTATAGATGTCAAATTTAAGATAATGAAATATTTGTCAATTTTCAAATATGGCGCAGACCCTGTGAACAAATTCAGTGATCGACCAAAGAGATAGCCTGAGAGCTCAAATTGTACAGATAAGGACAAAATATAGTGGAAGCCACCACATGTCCCTTGTAAAACTTGGTAGAAAGTGCCAAGTGTCAACATTTGCCATTTCTTCTTTTTGTTTCATTATTGAGTAAGGACTATGGTGAGCCCTAGGTGAGTTGCTAAGGTAAGCAGAGTGCACCAAGTGTCATCATCTATGTGAATCCAAAAGAGTCCCACATGTTTCTATAGTGTTTCTAAAAGCTCAGTGAAAGCTTCCATGTGTCATCTTCCATAGAACTCTCAAAAGATATCTTAAGCTTCTATAAGTTAAACGATGCTGCCAAGTGTCCTCACTTATTTCATAGTAAAAAATGCCATGTGTCACTCATTAATATTAGTATAAAGCACCACCTATCCCCATTCCCCTTTTGAAGCTGCTCAAGAAAGAAGTGTTGTGGGTCCCATTTTTTGTAAGTTGGTAAAGTTTCAAAGTAGCAGACTATGACAGATGTCAAAGACAGAGCACTCCCAATACAAAGACATAGTAGAAAAGATAGTATGAGATCTCAAAATATAACAAGGGGAAATGATGGAGAAAGATAAAAAATATCCATACATGGGATATGTTTCTAGAAGGTAAAATAGCTCACCAGGTGTACATCAGAGAGCGTGAACATTTAATGGCACGGCCTATTTTTTTGCATTGAGTAAAGCAAATAGTTGTGCACACATCAGGAAACACATTAGGCAGCCCATATTAAAAACTGACACTTAATTCTAGCATAGCCCATGGATAGAATTTAAAATGCATTGAAGACATTGAATGCATCGTAGGCCATTTTTGTGAAAAAAAGTGCCCAAGTCTTTCTTGGAGCACTATATATTGGACTCTCTTTTATTATTTTAAAGGAAATCTCTATGTTATCAAAAACAAAACTCTACCCAAATTGAAAGGCATTACTACGACTTTGAGCTCAGATTGTTGATCATATTTCATTATTTGAATAAGAAAACAAGTGAATTTTTAGACTTTGTGCTAGAATAGCTTGGTTGTTGGGGAAATTGTTCTTATGTCGATTTCCTTAATACATTTTTTATTCATTTAATTAAACAAGTAGAATTAGTGAAAGTAATCAGGAAGGTGTCCTGAAGCTGGCTGTGGAGAGACTTTGTGCTACCATAATTGTCTTTAGTTTGTCTATTTTTTGTTTTTGTGTAAAGGATCTTGGGATGACTTTGTGCCCTCATTAACCTTCATATTTCACTCTTTGGCAAATTACGTGGAGACTTTGTGATACTTTTCATTCTGTTGTGTTATTACGCCCTGTTACAGTTACATGTCACTACCTAAAAGGTTCCTATTATCTTCTAAACAACACTTCTAAGAGAATAGGATTGCCTTCTATCATTTCATCAAGATTTATCCTTTGATTAGTGAACATCGTCTCTAAAATAAGAGAGATGGATGGTGTTATCCTACCCCTGAGTGTTATTTTTAGCTTATTTATAATAGATTAACATATATATATATATATATATATATATATATATATATATATATATAGCCCCTTCATACTTATAGGGAACCTCCCCTTGATGAGAGGAGAGATTTGTCCCCTTTTGATGTAGTAAACCTACACATTTGGCCAACCAATCTTCCTTGCTGTGGTTGATCAGACCTATTTTGCTCATCAGTACACTGGTGACAAAATATTCACCCAATAATTTTTGGTGACTCTGCTGGGGATATAGTAATTTTGTGTAATTTGGAGCCTCAAGCTTCAAATTGAAGCATCACCTGTGTCTTACCCATTATCATTATAACCTTATCCATTTATCCCATTGTGAAAGAATGCATAGTTTGAAACCTCAAGTTTTAAACTGAAGCAATATCAGTTCTTTTCCATTTTTATTTTTACACCCTGCTAGATCCATAGTATATGCAAAGCCAAAGGGATAAAGTTATTGTTGACCCTACATTTGAGTTGGTATAGTAAAGTAATTTTGATCTATTTCCTTCACCATCTCACCTCTAACAAACTAGGAGCTTTCCTCCTACTAAAGTCAAGTCTCCTTTACCAGACAAAGCATCCATTTCTGCTATTAATAAAGCTTTGCCAACACTTACCCCTCTGAGATTTGTTATTCCACCTTTCCATAGTCATACAATGGCAATTCAAGGCCCCTGGGGTAACTCTTTTGGCCCACTTAATCTAACTCCACCCCTAGATGAGCTCTCACATAGTTTAAGGAAGAATTTCCCCAAGTTCTATGGTGATAGGAAAGTTCATCTTGATGAACATATTACAACCTTCAGCATAGCCTATGGCATAATAGGCATAGAATTTGAAGACATGGCAGTCAAACTATTTGTGAAAACATTGTAAGGTGCTACTATAGACTGGTTCTACCACCTTTAAGCTCGATCAGTAACTGACTGGAACACTCTCAAAGCCAAATTTAAAGCCAGATTCAAGCCTGTAGAAGATGCACATGCTCTGTTGGCTCAACTCACACAAATGAAGGAGACTCATGAACCAATGTGGGATTTCATAGCCAAGTTTGACAAGCTAAGGAATAGGATTCTTATAATTACTCGGCCTACAGCTAAAAATATCAAATGTTTCTTCATCAATTTTTAGTAGCCTGAAGCGAGTTTTCTGTTGAGACATGCTGGCCAAATAGACCTTACTACAACTCAAGATTTGGCCACTGAGGTGGAAGATGACCTTATCTTGGTAGGAAAGATAAGGAGACATCTTAACAGAGGTAAATCTTCTTCATCTTCTGAATATCCATCTACATGCACCACTGATCTAATGGTGTAGAAGCTAGCAAATGAACTACTAGCCTTGAAAAGACAAATGGCCCAAGGTATGTTTGTTCCTCCTTATTGGGATATTCTGAGGACATTTCAGAACTAGCCATATCAAGGCAATGCTGCCAGAAGTTAAGGACAACCAAATCATCTTCCTCCCCCATAGGGGAAAATTGCCATTAAAGCACCCCCAACCAATTCAGCAGTTGGATATCTCAAAATAGAATCTAATTTCTCTTTCCAGCTTGAATTGAACCAAGAAAATGACATTGATCTCCTTGCAGAAGACCAAGAAGAATTAGCTGGTGACTACAATATTGGTTTCTTAAATTATTAGGATGAACCCAGAAGTGAAATTAAAATAGTTGATGGATCATATGCTGTATTCACCTGGTCCAAGAATTAGTTAGCCCAACAAGTTGATAAGGAAAGAACAAAGAGCAAACTCAGCTTGTAATTTCAATCGCTAAGTGGGGAACCACTCTGCCCTTCCAGCCAAAGGACCCAGTGACTGCTAAAAAGGTGAGTACCTCAATTACATCTTCACCCCCAACTTCAAATTCATAGGCTAGTCCTCCCCCTTCCAAAAATGAAAAAGATGAACTGCCTCCCTCTATTCCTAACCCATTTCAATTATTTGACATAATCGACCATGTCAAGAAAACCAAAATTCAAATATCTGAATTTGAATTCTTGTAATCACATACTAAATATTTGGATAGGTTAGTTTAGTGTGTGAAGAATAAAACCATCCCTATAAGAAAAGATGTTAAAAAGGTAACTCATGATCCCCCAAGGAACATGTCCATCCCAAACAATCTTGTCATTACTCCTCCTACTACCCCTGGGAAAATAGAGCCTTTTTATGTTTCCCTATTGATAAATGGTCACAAACTAAGCAATTGCATCATAAACTTAGGTGCATTTGACAATGTCATGCCCACCAAAGTGGTAGAATCTCTTGGTCTCACACTGACCAAGACATTTAAGAGATGCTTCTCCATGGAGAACAAACAAGTACCTCTATTGAGACAAATCAAGAATGCCCAATTTGCATTTGTAGCATTCCCAGATAAAAGAATCAAGATGACAGTCCTGGTGGCCGATGTCCCAGCATCATACGGAATTCTTCTTGGATGAAATTTTTGTAAGGATGCTGGAGGAGAATTGAACATGGACCTGTCTGAAGCAAGGATCTCTATCAAAGGCATCATGTAGAGGCTGCTTCCTGAAAAGGAAGAAAAATATGTTGTCACTCAGACATCAGCCCCTAAAGCCCAAATTATATTCGAGTCTTTAGGTATGAGTAATTATTTTTTGACCATAGAATATACTCATGTTTCAACTGATGGAACTCCCAAAATGACAGTCTAAAAATTAGTTCAAACATAATAGTAGGAAACATGATAGAATGCAATGCAAATGCAGAAGAATTCCACCTTTCAAGCAAAGAGAAATCTGAGAAAGGATAAGTTTCAAATAAGGTATGGATGCTAGAATTTGATGTTAGTTGTTCCCCTACTAGTTCAGGGGCTGGGATTGTGTTGATATCTCCTCAAGGAGATATTTTTCCCTCTTCATACAAGTTACAATTCAGTAATACTAACAATACTATTGAATATGAATCTCTTTTATTTGGATTAAAAGTAGCTAAAAACAAGGGCATCAAGATCCTTCATGCCAAAAGAGATGTTGAATTAGTGGTTTGTTAAGTAAGAAACCTATATCAAACCAAAAATGAGAGATTATGCCACTACCGCAATCTAGTTTGGGATCAAATTGAAAGCTTTGATGCTTTCAACATCTCTACCATACCCAGGGAATTCAATGACTGAGCTGATGCATTGGCTATTTTAGTAACTCTCTTAGTCCCTCACCCAAAATTCATAGGAGGCAAATATACCATTGATCTGGTCTTCTGACCAAACATACCTAATAATGCCAGTCATTGACAGGTGTTTAATAATGACAACCAAATCATCACCTTTCTGGAATAAAGAGATAACTTCAAACAATTGCACTTTGAAGGTAGTGAACCTCAGAAGCTTGAATCAATCCATGAATCAATCTCAGATGCAGATGAAGAATTCTTACAACTCAAAGGGAATAAAATTCCCAAAGGACTGGTTTCTCTTGAGAAGCTATTTGACAAACACAACAGGTTCATCAAATAGCAACAAACAGATTCAAGCTCCTCCCAAGGATTTGATCAGATAAATTTGGGTACCAAGGAAGACCCCAAAATAGTAAATATTGGGAAGTGTTGCACTCCTGAGGAGAGATTCAAGTTCACTACTCTACTCTACCAATACATAGATGTCTTAGCATACTCCTATGATGATCTGAAGTCACTCAGACTTGAGAAAATTTACCATGAAATTCCTTTTAAAGATGATTCAGTGCCTTACAAGCAGAAATCTTGGAAGTATAATTTAAAGATATCATGTACTATTCTATCTGAGATACAAAAAATGTTGAATGCTAGGATAATTTTCCCAATCCATCATTCCACATGGATTGCCAACATAGTCCCTATGAGGAAGAAGAATGGTGAAATTTGCATCTATGTGGACTTTAGGAATCTGAATTAGTCATCTTTGAAGGATAACTATCCTTTGCCAATCATGGATCAAGTGCTTCAAAAAGTGACTGGCTCAAAGATGTTATCAATGCTAGATGGCTTCTCAAGATATAATCAAGTTGAAGTTAGTGAAGCAGACCAATAAAATACTGCCTTCACCACACCTTGGGGCACGTTTGCATATAGAAGGATGCCTTTTGGCTTGATAAATGCTGGTGCCACCTTTCAAAGATTAATGGACCTCGCTTTCAAGGATGAGATGGGAAATTTCATTATATTTTATCTTGATGACTTGACCATCTTTTCTAAGAATCGCCTAGATCATGTACACCACTTGCAACAAGTGCTAGAGCACTGCCACCAGAATGGTATTTCCTTTAACCCCAAGAATTTAGTTTTTGGAGTGACAGAGGGGAAACTTCTCAAACACATTGTGTCCAAATAAGGCATAAATATTGACTCAGAGAGAGTCAAGTCTATCCAAGAGCTTACCTTGCCTACAAGTAAGATTATTATTCATTCTTTCTTTAGAAAGGTGAATTTTTTATGAAGATTCATTCCTGAGTTTGCTGAGAAGACTCATCATATTGTGAACATGATGAAGGGAAAGGCCACCTTCAAATGGACTAAAGAAGGCAAGTCAATGTTTGAGGATATCAAGACTGTCATTGCCCACACCTGAATTTTGGTTTGTCTGTACTTCAACAAAGAGTTCATCATATACAATTATGCTTATAAACACATGCTTTCAACAATTTTGGTTCAACAAAATAAAGAAGGTATTGAATCTCCCATTTATTTCATGATCTACCCTCTCAAAGCTCATGAGATGAAGTACTTGAACATGGAGAAACATGCTTATGCAGTGGTGAAGTCAGTCAAGCATTTTTGCTTCTACATCTTGAATTCTCACACTACTACTTTAGTTCTTGATACCATGGTCAAATCCATACTAACTTAGTAAGAATTTGGGACAAAAAGAGGCAATTGGATTACAAAGATCTAGGAGTTTGATCTAGTCATCAAGCCAACAAATTTGGTACGAGGAAAAGGCCTATGCCAATTAATTATTGATAACAAACTAGAAGGAACAGAGCATGAAGAATTAGAAGAAAAAGACATGCCAACAGTCCTCTTCATCTCCACTATGAATGAGTGGTATTCAAGTATTGCTCATTTCCTTACTTATGATGAGTTTCTTGCTCACCTATCTTACAAAGAAAGGAGGACTGTTAAAATGAAAGTTGCCAATTTTGTCCTTTAGGACAATGGCCTGTACAAGAGGAGCCTTGATGGAGTGTTTCTTCGTTGTGTGGACAAAGAGTAGCAAAGTCAACTTTTAAAATATTTCCACAATCTATCCTATGGAGGACATTTTTTTGCTCCTATGACTGCCCATAAAATTCTATGAGCCAGGTATTATTGGCCAACTCTTTTCCAAGATGCATATAAGTGGGTAAGCAAATATGAACTGTGCCAGCAGTTTGTTGGGAAACCCAAGTTAGCTGCCCTACCTCTCAAGCCAGTGGTCATAGAGGAACCATTCCAACAATGGGGAATTAATTTTATTGATACTGCAAACCCATCTTCAAGTGATAAACATGATTATGTCCTTACAACAACTAACTACTTCACTAAGTGGGTGGAAGCTATCCCAACTAAGCATGTTACTTCAGAAGTAGTGTGTAATTTCCTTAAGGAAAATATCATTTCTAGGTTTGGAGTCCCAATCAAGATTGTCATAGATAACATAGCTTGTTTCACTTCCTAGGAGATCACTCAATTCTGTTTCTATTATGGGATTACACTCTCCCACTCTTCTGATTACTTTCCACAAGGGAATGGACAAGCTGAACCAAGCAATAAGAACCTGGTGACTATCATCAAGAAGCTGGTGGATGACAACCAAAAGACATAGCATAAAGCATTGGTTGATGCTTTGTGGGTAGATAGAATTACACAAAAAATGGCAATTGGTATGTCTCCTTTCCAACTTATTTATGGTATCAATGTTGAGATACCAATCACCCTAGAATTGCTAGCATTAAAATTAGCTAAGGCAATCGAAGATCAAACTTATGAAAGCTCCATTGATAAGAGGATCATGTGATTGACTGAGCTAGATGAGTAGAGAACTATGGTGGTGGACTGAATTGCTGTCCATCAAAGTCTGGTGAAGAAGCTCTTCGACTAAAAGGCAAAAAAATATGATTTCTAGGTTGGAGATCAAGTCCTGCTGTGGGACAAGAGAAGAGAACAAAGGGAATGCATGGGAAGTTTGATTATCTTTAGAGAGGCCCATTTATTATCCATCAACTCAATGGTGATAATAGCTTCTTATTGAAATATCAAGATGGCATGCTCTTCTCTCTGCCTTACAATGGGCAGCATCTGAAGCACTTCAATCTGTGAAGTATCAGATAAGATCAGTTTGTACATATATATATTTTTATAGTCTTTAGTTCTATTTTTGTGCTTTCATTTTTGTTTTTGTCACCTTTATTTTTGGGTAGCATGACTCCATAACCCAATGGCACACTTCAAGGCACTGAAGATTCTAGTTTCTACTCTCCTTAGTTGTTCCAGGTTTCCAACTGAAGGAAGTTCCCCAACTGGAGCCAGCTATTGTCCCCCAAAAATATCACTCATTTTTGAGACAACAATTGAACTATTTTGGTCCAACATACCAAAATCCTCTCTCCCCTTCTCAAAAATTGTTTTGGGAATTCAAATTCTTCATCATTCAAGCTTATTCAGATTTTTACGGACTCTATAGGCTTAAATCTATGGACTCTAGAGGCTTAAATCTATGGACTCTGTAAGAAGGAATCTATGGACTCATTTCTATGGACTCTATAGGTAGAAATATATGAACTCATTTCTATAGACTCTATAGGTAGGAATATATGGACTCATTTCTATGGACTCTATGAGTTCATTTCTACAAACTCTATAGGAAAGAAACAAGCTCTCAACACTTAGGCAATTTCAAAGTTGGTTCAAAGCCAAGGTTCAACTAAAAGGTTCATCAGCAAACTTCAAATAAAGGATTGAACTATTGAACCATTGAACCTTGAACTAAAATGGTTCAAAGGTTCAAAGGTTCAATGATGTTAGCAAGCTTAAAGAGTTAAGTGATTCAACAAAAGTTCAAAGTTCAACCACTTCAGCAAGTTTAATGGCTTCAAACAGCTTCTAAAAACTTAGTGAAAAGAAGAAGGCTTGAACCATTGAACCATTAAACCTTGAACCAAAATGGTTCAAAGGTTTAATAGGTTCAAAAGTTCAAAGATTCAATGTAGTTGGTTCAAAGTGGTTGGTTTAAGCGGTCAAGTGAATAAGCAGAACACAAGAAAGTACTTGAACCACTGAACCATTGAACCATTAAACCTTAAACCAAAATGGTTCAAAGGTTCAAAGGTTCAATCAGTCAGTTCAAAGGAGTGTCCCAAAGCCCATAGGCCAAAGTACCCTTGCAAAGGGTAGGTGATGGGAAAAATGGACCTTTATTGAAGCTCGAAGGATGAGCCAATGAACTGATTAAAGCTTGAACCAAAATGGTTCAATGGTTTAAAGGAAGCTCTAGACAAAGAGCAAGAAAGCCATTTAACCATTGAACCTTGAACCAAAATGGTTCAATGGTTTAAAGGTTTAAAGGTTTAACATGGATGGTTCAAAAGAGTACCCCAAAGCTGAAAGAACAAGTGCCCTTATGGAGGGTAGTGAACTAAGGGCAGGCACCCTTGCGAAGGGTAGAGAACATTGGTTTAAATATCAAAGGAAGCACTAGACAAATAGATAGTTCAATCAAAAACTAAGAAAGTGATTGAATCAAGAAAGTGATTGAACTGAGAAAGTGATTGAACTAAGAAAGTAATTGAACCAGGGAAATGATTGAACCATTGACGTCCTTGTAGATGTCAAATTTAAGATAATGAAATATCTATCAATTTTCAAATATGGTACAAACCCTGTGAACAAATTTAATGACTAGCCAAAGAGATAGCCTGAGATCTCAGATCACATAGATAAGGACAAAATATAGTAGAAGTCACCATGTGTCCCTTGTAAAACTCAGTGGAAAGTGCCAAGTGTCAACATATACCATTTCTTCCTTTTGCTTCATTATTGAGTAAGGACTATGGTGGGCCCTGAGTGAGTTACTAAGGTAAGTAGATCACACCAAGTGTCATCATCCATGTGAATCCAAATTAGTCTCACATGTTTCTATAGTGTTTCTAAAAGCTCAGTGGAAGCTGCCATGTGTCATCTTCTGCAGAACTCTCAAAAGATATCTTAAGCTTCTATAAGTTAAATGGATGCTACCAAGTGTCCTCACCTATTTCATAGTGGAAAATGCCATGTGTCACTCATTAAGATCAATGGAAAGTGCCACCTGTCTCTATTCCCCTTTTGAAGCTACTCGAGCAAGAAGTGTTGTGGGTCCTATTTTCTTTAAGTTGGTAAAGTTTCATAGTAGCAGACTATGATAGATGTTAAAGATGGAGCACTCCCAATATAAAGACACAATAGAAAAGATATCTTGAGAGCTCAAAATAAATCAAGGGGAAATGATGGAGAAAGATAAAAAATATCCATGCATGGTATATGTTTCTAGAAGGTAAAACAACCCACCAGGTGTACATCAGAGAGCATGAACATTCAATGGCATAGCCTATTTTTCTGCATTGAGTAAAGCAAATAGCTATGCACACATCAACAAACACATCAGGTGGCCCATATTAAAAATTAATGCTCGATTCCAGCATAGCCCATGGATAGAATTTAAAATGCATTGAAGGCATTGAATGCATCATAGGCCATTTTTGTGAAACAAAGCACCCAAGTCTTTCTTAGAGTACTATATATTAGACTCTCTCTTATTATTTTAAAGGAGATCTCTTTGTTATCAAAAACAAAACTCTACCCAAATTGAAAGGCATTATTGAGACTTTGAGCTCAAATTGTTGATCATATTTCATTATTTGAATAAGAAAACAAGTGACTTTTTAGACTTTGTGCTGGAATATCTTGGTTGTTGGGGAAATTGTTCTTATGTTTGTTTCCTTAATATGTTTTTTGTTCATTTTATTAAATAAGCAAAATTAGTGAAATTAATCAAGAAGGTGTCCTGAAGCCAGCTGTGGAGAGACTTTGTGCTGCCACAATTGTCTTTAGTTTGTCTATTTTCTATTTCTATGTAAAGGATCTTGGGATAACTTTGTGCCCTCATTATCCTTCATATTTCACTCTTTGGTAGTTGAGGTGGATACTTTGTGCTAAATTTCATCCTACTTTGTTACTATGCCCTGTTACAGTTACTTGTCACTACCAAAAGGTTCTTGTTGTCTGCTGAACAACACTTCTGAAAGAAGAGGAGTGCCTTCTATCATTTCATCAAGATTTATCCTTTAATTGGTGAACATCATCTCTGAAAAAAGAGAGATGGATGGTGTTATCCTACCCCTAAGTGTTATTTTCAGCTTATTTATAGTAGATTAGCATACATATATAGCCCCTCCATACTTGTAGGGAACCTCCCCTTGATGAGAGGAGAGATTTGTCCCCTTTTGATGTAGTAAACCTGCACATTTGGCCAACCAATCTTCCTTGTTATGGTTGATCAGACCTATTTTTCTCATCAGTACATTGGTGACAAAATATTCACCCAACAATAACTATGTGTGGGTTGAGTCCATCTTTGGAGTATCTAGATATGTAGGCAATAATTAATCATCAATAGGGGTGATTGGGGTCATCATTACCCTTTACACTTCCCCTTATTTTTTATGTTTTTAGATTTTATAAATACCACTAGGTAAGGAAAATAGATATTTATGTGAGGTATTAAAAAAATATAACTTTCTAAGAAATCTTATCAAACACAAACATAGGTGGCAGAGTAGTTAAAATTGTCATTTTCATAGCTAACAAATCCATAGTCAATAGACAAGACCACATTGTGTACCTATCTAGGGAGTGAAAACTAATGATGTGGGTTTTATGCATATCATGAAACCTTAAGAGGTAGCCTCTAACATTTTAGGATCAATGAAATAAATTCACTCTAAGGCATGAGTTGCAGGGTATTATATTTTTTAAATAGACTATTGGAGGAATAGTGGTGAATGGAGTAATTGTTTACTATGGAATGTTCAGTTATGGATGTGAATTTAGATCAAATTGAGATAGGTGGACTATTGATGGATCTAACATAAGGTGGGTCTGACCAAAATAAACTCAAAAAGAGGGGAAAATAGGGTAGAAAATAAGGCCTATAGACCAAAAAGATGAACCTTTATAAGTTGTTTCTTAAACTAGGGGTTAGATAAGAAATCAAGAACCAATGTATACTACTAGTTACTATAAGAATACCAAAAATAAAACATAGTTTAGATTCCAAGGAACAAATAATATAATAAACTTTATCATTAATAAAAAATGTGTGTTGTTGATGTGAGATTACAATTGTACATCTATAAAGGGAGATTATGATTATTACATAAAAGACATTCAAATTAGTAATAACACAATATGAATAACTATATTTAAAATAAAAATCATGTAAAACCAAAATACTAAGGTACCATAATTATATAACTTCTTACAAGATTCATAAGTTTGTATAAGAATTAGATTTACACATCAAGACCAATTATAAGACAATTGGTATAATTTCCTATTAATATTAATAGCCAAAATTATCCTCCCTTTGGGATATGGAGAATAAATATATATAGGATTGTGGAGGGGAAGGCCTCATCCTCAAAAAAAATTCTAAATTTACATATCTAAGAAAAATTCTATGTCAAAAACATGTATAGCATGCATGTACAAAATTATTTACCCAGAACAGAATTTCTCATATATATATATATATATATATATATATATATATATATATATATATATATATCAAACAAATTAGGAACCAATATTTATAACTTAACTAAAACATGAAAATACATATTTATGTTTATAGTGGTGTTAATGTGGCACCACCAATAGATGAAGATGGTTGAGTGACAATTGAAGAAACATAAATAGACTTGTATCCCCTTGGGAAACAAAAATGGACCCATTGTATTATGCATGACTACATATCCAAAAAATTAGAGACCCTATGATGATGATGGTAACAATTATAGTTGATTACATGTTTAGTGATACTCAATATGCTCTTTTTGTGGATTTGAGTTTTTTGAATAATACATGTGATGTATCAAACTATTTATTAATAATATCAAAATTGAACAAGGTAGGGTTGAATATTTTGATGGATTTAGCCATTAATATTACGTGTTTTACCTTCGAGTTCTTGAATTCAACTCCAATGGATATGGACTTTGTTACTATATATTTATAAAAATTTATTAGATGCATCATCTCATCATTGATTTTGTAAGTAGTTCCCTCTACTTCCTCTTTAAATCAATTTACAACTGCTTTAAGGAGTGTCTCAAAATTGGACCTATTGTCTGATTCTATAGTATCGGTAATCATATCATTGAACCTCATATATTTTAAAATTTATAAGGACTCATTCCCATGGCTTCTAAAATAACCAATTAAAGACCTCATATATGTATGCTAGCTAGGGGCACCATCCCTTTTTATAACTACATAACTAAGGGCCCATGTAACATCTTGGCTAGATATTAGGTTCAAATGATTGAATGTATTAAATTTTGAATACTCAACCAAAAAGGTAATTTTTTCTCATGTTCTTTTAGTTGGTGCCAAATTTTAAGTACCTTTGTCCTATTATATTATATTTCTCCTCTAAAAATTTAAATATTATTAAACATATTATATAACCTGGTGGCTGCACTCTATACATTGTATACACATAATATTTTCAAACTTGATAAATTATTGATGCCTTCTATCTTGAAAGAACCATTCAAGTCTTAATCTATATGAGTGCATGCCTTTAGGAGTACGCCTAGAAAGGGGTGAGAAGACCATTAGTGATTCATAGGATTTTTGTCCCTTTAATACCACTTGTTATCTACACAACCATCTACTAAAAACATTCCCCTAAGATTTTTATCTTCTTTTGCATCCTCCTCTAGTCATTTTGCACCTTTATTAGCCTTACCTTAAGCCTAAAACCATTAATAATGGTTTACATTACACTATCAGCCCCATCAACCCTATACTTTAATTGATAAAACATATTTAGGGTCTAGGTTAGCCCTTGGCTGACCTAAACCAAGACCTGATTTGTTTTTATCGATAATAATATAGAGTTGATTGGGCCAACCATATCGGCTAAACTTTTAAAAATGTTTAGGGTTAGATATATCTATATATACACATTCATTTTTTCATTTATTGAGGAAGAAGAGAAGAATAAGAATATATATTGTGCATTTGCTTATCTTCCATTCTACTTAAGAAGCATAGCTTAGGGTTTCAATAGATATATACCTTGTATCATGGATAAGTCATTTAAATGCATAGATAGGTTGTGTATCCTAGAGCTAAATTTTCCTTTCCATCCTTACATAACAAAATAACCTCTTACAAAACACCTTGGCCAATGGAGAGATTGAAGCTTGATAGGTTCATCTTCAAAGGTAAGTATTCCTAACTTTGTTCCTCCTTTGTAAGAGTAAATAGATTAGCTTTTGTAATTATCTCCCATGCACTAGAATTTTGTATACATTTACATGATTATATATCTTCTATGCATGTTTAATTTTTATATTTATTAGCCTTACTTTGTGCCACAATATCTAGTGAGCACTAGATTAGATTTTACTTTCTTTGTCATTTACTTTTATGAATATGAAAACATAAGACCTAGTTAAGGTTATTGCATAGTTTTTAATTATTGGAGGCTTTGGAACCCCGCTTAGTGATATTATTATGGTATGATATCCCTTGGTTAGGTCTAGTGTATCCATCTTGGTCATGACCCAAAATATTTAATATATCAACAATCAAAAGTGTAAGTAAGATTTAACTTCTTTGAGCTAGGATTAATTAATAAATCAATTGTATCTCACTTTGCATACATTTTGGTTAACCCAACATGATTCTAATCCTTGTATACCTTTTATTTCATGCAATAATTTTTTCATCATATTATATTTTTATTTATTTTCATTATTATTTTAACCTGTCAGTGTAGTTATAACTTTTTATGCACGTGTTTAACACATAGTCACTTCAAAATGACTTTGATATATCTATGTGATCTTCGACAAATATAGGTTACTAGATTGAAAATTTTGGCTCAGTATTCTTCTTTAGTTTCATATTGGAATACATAGTCAAACTAGTTGACTCTATCTATTATTTTCTTCTATCAACATACATGCCTACAAACATAGTCAAACATGTCAAATCTATTTGTTATTTCTTCTTTAGAATATAGGGTTTTGTGAACTTGGTCTAACCATTTGACCCAGTTCACAAAATTTTGAAGTAGTAGTTAAACATCAAAGAATACAAATTTGCAATATAAAATGTATTCAATCCCATGAAGGATCATTTCTTTCCCTCTTTGTCATTTTCGTTCTTCTTTCAGTACTTTTTTTTCACAAGTTTGTAGTTTATAAAAATGCAATGCTACAACTAATTTGGTTGACCCAGTCGACATAATTATGTAGTCTATCTTATGTTTAGAATACATAGTTGACCTATTTGACTATGTTCTTATATACCTTGTCTTTATAGAATAATAACAACCTAGTTGACTCTATTCTATACTATTTGTATAAAGTGTCACCTAAAATAACTCTATTCTATACTATTTGCATAAAGTATCATCCAAATTGACTCTATATTATTCTCAATAAAACAATTAACCTCTATTTTCTAGTAATTAATTCACTTTTCATTTTTAGTTGTTTACATCTTTAGAGTAAATCACATAGATTAAATAGATGATTTTTCAAATTACCATTTTAGATTCACTATTTTTCTCTTTTTCACACACTACCAAATCATTTTACATTCAAAAAACATTAAAATTTTATTTTCCCAAGACATGCCTACTTGTATTTCATCACCAAAAGTGAAGTTGACTTGGTTTTTTAGTCAAGTATAAACATGTGGTTGATGGTATATATTGTAAAATCACCTGACACCCTTATCATAATGGGATTGTGAAATGATGGGGTAGCTCACAATAACAAGCTATTACTATCACCAATATAGATCCTTTTCAACATAAATATCCTAAAACTAGCTTTAGATTTCTTTCTAGTTCCTTATTTCAGCCAACTTCCCTATCACATTAAAATTAAAACTGTCTTATAGCTTAATAACTCTTAGGATGAACAACTAGTTAACATTTAATTTTTAGTTACTATTTTATCTTTGATAATTGTGTGTTGTATTACAAAACTTTCATTGGCTAGAATTGGTGCAAGGTTTGTGATAAGTATTCCAATTTGATTATTCACATTGGTCCAATTATTTGTGTGCTTGTTTTCATTTTGCTTCAAATTTTTCTTGAAAAATTTTCCCCTATTTTAGAAAACTATAATTATGGTTGATACAATCTCTTAATGATTATTTTTCCTTCATGTTCATCCATACACAGTTGACTAACATGAATATATATCATTATCTTCCTATTTATCCTTCCTTCCTATAATACACACTCACCTACATGATTATGTATCATTATCTCCCTATTTAATTCTCTATTAATTAGTACATAGTTAATTTGCAGGACTTTGTATCCTTATCTTCATGTTATATTCCCTAATTTATAGAACATAGTTGACTAATTTTACTTTGTATCCTATTTTATACTTTTGTCTTTGCATCACTCTTTATATCCTCCTTTCATCATAAACTTATTGTTTTAGGATAACATATATGCAAACTCAACAAACATGATGAGCTTTAACAATTCCAATACATTTCATCAAAAAAACTTGTGGCTTTCACTTCATATGAAAGCAATGTGCATGTGGCCACTCATACTACAAATTAAAGGTTTCCTCCTCATTCATCTTTAGTTCATAGCTATCTTTTCTCCTTCGAATATCAGTCAAAATTAGAGTTCATGTCATTTATTCATTAATAAATTTCCTCAACATAGGGGAAAATAATCTTCAACTCTTTAAAATCTCATGATAAGTGGTCAAGTAAAATAACCCCATTCACCCTCCCCTACATTCTCTCACACATTTTTGGGTGGTAAATTCTTTGTTTCTCAACCCCTCCCTTCTATCTTGACTCTTTCTCATACTATGACCTCTTCTTATTTGATTTTTTCAACATCCACACCAAATATCTCTACTAACATGGTAGGTTTAACATCTAATGGGCCTTTTCCAATACCCATCCTTATCAATAATTCCACTAGTACACCATTTGGTATGAATAGTAATCATGTCACTAGTGCTTCTTTTTCTTCTAATACCAATCTTTCTAGTAGTGAATCTTTTGTTACAAATGTTAATCATGATACTAGTGCCTCATTTTCTACCAAAGTCTCTCAAGCCACTAGTGTTGTGCATGACACTTATCATGGTGGAACCTAAGACACTAACACCAATGCTCATGCTTTGCATGTGTACACAAACTAGTGAAAATACTGCTCAAACCCATTATATCTTATTGCAAACTCTTAATCAAATGAATGATTTTCAAGATAATAATTTAAATCAAATGATGAAAATTTAGAATCATCTCATTCACCTTCAAAATTAACCTCAACAAGTTTCATGGGAAGCACAAAATCAAAATGTCCCTTACCCCCCTTAGGTATTCCCATAGCAACCTCATTCCTCAACCACCCTTTGTTAAAAAATGATCAAACATCTTCAAAATGAACCTCTTATAACTCAAATTTCCAATATAGACATAGAAGGTATCACACCTACTATTAGTTATAACAGTTCAATCGATCCTACCTTACATTTAAAAATATTTGTTAATCTCTACAAATATTGGGTCAAATAAAATATTTTTTAATACTAATAAACTATTATAAAAAAACACTCTTTGAAGATGATTAATATTGGTAAAATCAAATAAAATCCTATTATATCACTAGCTTGGAAATTTTAGTTAACTCCCTAGTATAAGAGTTTCAAAATAGTGACCTTCCTGAGAATACCTTGGCTCACTTTATCAATTGCAAGCAACTTAAAAAATAAAACTGCACAAGCCTTCATCAAATGATGGAAGACATTGTATAATAAGTGTGAGCATAACATGGTATATGATAATTTATTTCATCTATTCACTTACATTGTCTATCCCCAGTTTCAATATCGGGTTAGGACTCTGTCTCCAAAAACATTAGAAAAAGCCCTTGACCAAGCCAAATGTCAATATTCTCTCATGTGATAGTTTGAGCCATCCCAACTTCCCATTGGAAATCACATTCTTATTAAGATTAAAAATCATCATTCTACCAATGATGGTGTCACTAATTCTTATGATACCATTCACAATATTCAAGTAATTGCTCCCAACAATGTTGTGGAGTAATCTCCCCATTTAAACAACACCCCTAATCCTCAATTTTCTAAAAGAAATAACATTAATGTTCATAATCCATTATCCTTATCCAATATCCAAAAGCATCTACCAAGGCCTCTACCATAAGAGATTGACCCCAATTTCCCTATGAAATCATAATATGATCCAAATAATTTTTGTTGGTTTCATGTGAGTTGGGGCCACTCTCATGAGGCTTGTAGGTAGTTATTTAATTTAGCTATGGATTTCCTCCTTGGCCAAAAATTTTACCATGATTCACTCATTCATAAATACCAAAATACTTATGACATATCCTTTAAATCTCATGAAACACAAATAAAAATCAAGCTTTAAACCAGGCTAATGCTCATCTTACCATCTATAAATACCCTCTTCCTAATCATCAATATAACACTGACAATCATACTCCTTCCACAAATAATGTTGAAAGTATTATAGACCACACTCCTGAAGGGAATGTGGTAAATATGACTAATATGTGAAGAGTATTTGTTTTCATTGATTCTCATCTTCCACACATATACCAAACATCCCAAACTTTCTATGCCATCCAAGATTCTTCCCCATCTCTTCTAATAGATTTGGGTAAAGAGGACCTTATTTCTTTCCAAAAACCCAAATCCAAAACCTAAATTGGATAATAGCTCTCATATTATTTATAAAACTACCCCAACATCTACATCGATCGATAACATCCTTTAATCTTTCAATAATAATTATTCAAATCAATCACAAGACATACCTAAATCAACTACCTGATCATTTTAAGATAAACAATTGACTTTTTCTCAAACTAAACTAACCATATCTTATCAACAAAAGTTTGAATACACTTATAACCCTCCTTACTATGATCTCTTCCAACACTATGCACCTCTATCTAGTAGTCCCCCCATGGGTTATGATGAATGGGACCCTATTGTAGAACTCTCTAATCTCCCATATCAAATACCCTTTCTTAAACTCATGAAAACTTCTCCAAATCATCTCAAATTCCTGATGTAACTATTATTTTAAATGAAAATCCCCTATCCTCCCTTAGGAGGATGTGAAGCCACCTTATTTGGGTCAGAAGATAGTATTTTACAATACTACAAAGAGATGTCTATACATGTTGATGAAACAATTGACACTTATCTTTCCCTTAAATTTCCTATTGATGCCATGACTCCAGATGAGATTTTGCTTTATGTGGATGATCCTCCACTATTTATCAATGGGAAATTCATGATATTTAAGTCAATTATGTTTTGATTGATAAGGTTTTAGGTACATCTATCACCTCCCTTGATTTCATTAAAACTCTTGGATATTCTAAGTGTAATCTTAAGTCTACACATAACATGTGTCAAGGTTATGACCAAAGGCAAATGAATACTTTAGGTTATGTGTGTATTCCTATTATTGTGCTTCCTATCACTATTTGAGTGAAGTTTATGATATTTAACTTCCCTCTTTCCTACAATATCTTGCTTGGTAGGCCTTGGACTCATTGCATAAGGGCCATCACCTATTTTTCTTGCCAATGTGTCAAGTTTCCCCTAGTGGTGCTATTTATAGGATTTAAGGAGACACAAACCCTTAGAATTTTTAATAATTCTAAGAATGTGGTGTATCAAAAATCCTAACTCTTGAAACCTTGGAAAGCATCCCATTATGGGAATCTCAACATTTCAATTTTCCCATCAACTCTACTTGAGGTTATCATGGTCACTCTAAACTCATTGGAAACATATCACCTAACCTCTTAGATTATAATGATAATGAGCTAGATGAGATCAACCTCAAGATTAATACTTTGGATTTATCTCCTCATCTCATTGCCTAGCTTCCACTATTCTCAAATCCATGTTCTTGTCAATCACCTATCGATGATATAGTTGTAGTCTTGACGAAGCCTCAACATTATACTCATCATGCCACTTATGATGAAAATATCATACCTACCTACACCATCAACCTTCATACACATAATTATGATTATGGTTATACTTTGTATGATCCATTTCTAAGAGGCCTTACCCAAGATATAGATGTTGAGACCCTTTGTTATCATTCAACTTTGTTTTAATCTTTCCATTCTTCCTACCATATTCCATGTTATATAGTTCCTAGTTTTATTATTATTCCTTTTATTTGTAGGGTAGAGATGGAGTGCCTACATAGTATACCTCTAGTTTTTATAGATCCTCTTAGGAGCATGATCATGGATCATGATATGATAGGTCCCTATCAATTTGCTAGATATTAGGATCCCTATACCTTATTTCCCCAAGAGATGCTTGCTAC